>LSSL01001338.1:27782-92341 GCA_001953115.1 Smittium mucronatum
CAGCGTTCGACAATCAGACGGATCTCAGCGTTTAACAGCTATTTGTAGGAAAGCAATGTCGATCAAACCCACGTTTGGGTAGGAGCCTGATTTTATTAATCCTGTTAGAAGTAGGCTCTGACTAGGTGCTCAGTAGCTTCAATGAATTATTGTTCATTGAAAAAGAGCATAATTCTTGATTGCACATAACCTCAGTCATCTAGCATACTTGAAGCAATGCCAGGGGGGGTCTTTCGGTTGGTAGATTGAACCCTTTTCCCGTAGGTACGCAGCCGGTAGTCCGACAGAGGAGCTTGTTGTAGTTAGGATAATAGTCTTTTCTTTACGTCTTTTTCTTTTATCGCATTTTTTTAGTATAGTTTTTAACGATTTTATCTTGATTTAAAAATCAGTGATACAAAAAAAAAACACCTCGTTTAATTTTGTTCATATATTGAATATTAAAACTTCAAAATATAATGATAATAAAGATAGGTTCTGAGCCACTATTAAGAAAAAAATAACAATTCTGTAAATCAATTTTGAATATTTTATTATCTATAAATAATGATAAACTAGGGTTCCCGTAATTAAGTTATTATAATAAATCTAGAAAACCATTTATAAATACTAAAAGTTTTCTTTGATGCTTTGTTAGAACTAAAGGTAACAAGGGTAAAATAAGTCAGGTCAAGTCAGACATGATTAAAGATAAATTTCCTGGTGGTCCCGAATGCTAAGGCATTTTATTTTTAAATCCATCATTAGTAAACAAGTTAAAAATAGGAATAAATTTTGAATATCACTGAATACAAGTGTCTTGATTGAAATATTTTGGTATTCTTTCACACATTAGGTTGTTTTCAACCACGTTTTAAACATCTCATTCCAAGTATTTGAGTTCTTCTAAATTAGTTTCATTAGCCTGGTTTGTTTTTTGATTCAAAAAAAAAACTGACCAAAACTTTATGTAAACCAGTTAAATTTTAATTGAGAAAAATTTGAAAAATAAATAAATAGTTGGGTGATTTTTAAACAATTGTGGATAAAAATATGCTTTGTGTAACAAATTTTTGGAGACATTTGGTTAAATAAGGATACTTTTAGAAAAAATGGATATTTTAAAATGATTTTGGTTTTTCTGATGTAAATTTGGTTATTAGTACTAACTAACCATAAAATGCTAACCTTTTTTTTTAAAATGGTAATTGTTAATTTTTCCAATTACACAAATTTATGTTCACGCATTAATATTTCATTTTAAGTGGTTAAAAATATGTAAAATTTAAATAGGTCAATAGTCACGTTTCCTAATAAAACACCTATACTCTTTCGTTACAGGAATGTATACGTACCTCGATTTGCTACATTATGAATATATTCATTTGACAATAAAAATTTGAAGTTAATAGAGCATAAAATGTACCTAGTGAAAAACAATTCAGATTAAAAAATATTGGCTATAAATAATGGAAACAAATTGCCTACTGTTAGATAAATAACAGCTCATAAAAACAGATGGATTGTAGAGAAAAAGAAATTATTGGTTAATACTATATGTTGGATTATTAATGATGAGAGCATTTTGTTTCATGACACTTTTACTAACTAATTCTCAGATAAAAATTATCCAATGAATTTGTTAAATCAAATTATGTCGTTTCTATTGAACAAAACAAAAAGGTGTTATTATTTTTCTAGTATCCCAGTTAGGAGTTTGAATGGCGTTTTGTGCGCATAATTATTTTTTATCAATAATTTTCTCTTTTATTGGATAAAAAACAATGTTTAAAAATCTTCGCTGAAATAGACTGCACTATTAAATGCCCTCTTCATTAAGAATCTGCCATATTGGAATTCAAATAATAATAATATACCACAGATTGATGCTAACAAGATTTGAGTCATTAGGAATTAGTCCTTTCTGAGCCGATAGTGCAAAAATGAAATTCGATTTTGACTCAATGTTATGTTTAGGTTGATACAATTGGCATAATATTAAATAAATCAAGAAATTGGGCCAGTTGAAATTGATGTTATCCTCAAATAGAAGTGATGCTCAGATTTGAGCCCGGAAAAGATTAAACTAAGCATCATTTGGATGGGCAATTGAAAATAGTCGAATTTACATTTCCGTTCCGGATTACTTATTTCGGGTTTTCTGAGATATTAAACACCATTCTCGGTTTACGAATATGTTCTAATGATTTTGTGAGGTATTATCTCTAAACAACGCCTTGGGTGTTTTCTATGACAAAATTGAGTATGCGTGTAGGACTTTTTCATTTCACCCTAGATAACTACCTGCGTCTTATCCCTGGAGATTATTCTAACGCTTTTAATTTTTTATGAACTTATGAATGATAACTAGTTTCTAACCATCGTTAAAATGAATTCTGGAGGTAAAATTTTACCCCCCATCCCTATTTTCATAGTTTCGCTGAAATATAAACGCATAAATCTAGATTTGGAAAGCGATTTAATTGTTCCCGATTATCAGCAATTTAAGCACATGATCCTTAAGCTCCTTCACTCACAGCCTGTTTCTATGATACCCATGTGTTTACCTGATTTTTTTTTCAAATTAAAGTATGATTTGCATCCTAAATATTTTATTTATTCTATTCTCGCTGCTGGGTCTGAGTATTTACCTAAATCGCTAGGTGAAGACCACCAAAACATGGATTCTCGTTATGCCCAAGCTGCTGTACGATTATCACAGGGAGAGCACCCTATTTCAGAAGTTTATTCTTTGTGGTCTACTGTGTTTATTTCTTTATATAGCTGGAAATCTGGTTCTCAATCTGAGGTTTCACATTTTACTTGTAAGCCACTTCAAAAAAAAACTTCTTTAAATCTTTATATTATCAATTTTATTTTATTTTTGTCTAGGGAGATCAAAGATGTAAGTTTAATTCATTTATACTCTCACGAAATTTTCCTAAGGTTAACACAAATTAACACTAAAAAAACTCAATTCTAATAGTGCAGCCATGAAATCAAAAATATACCTCATTGATTTAAAAAAAAAAACCAAAAATCTCAAAAGTAATTATGATTTGGAATTAAAAAGAAGGGTTTGGTGGTCTTACTACATCGTTCTATGCGGGACTTATTCAACTCGTTCTTCAGGATTTTTTTTATCTGACAAAGATATCTTTGTTAATCTTCCATCTGGAGATTTTAAATATAGGTACGGAGGCTATGTTACAGAATTGGATAAAGAAATTAAAAAATTGAATATAATGGCCAATTCAATTAATTCTGGGAGGTCGTTTGTTGATAGCTCGAAATATTTGGTTTGGTCTTTTATTTTATCTGGGAGGATTTCTAACTTTTTAAACACCAGATGGCAAAATAGACAATACGACCAGAATATTATCAACCTAAAATTCATTCACTTTCAAAAAGAAATAAATAGACTTCGTTCTATGCTTGCAATACTGTTTCCCAGTGACTACCTTGACAAATTCGACTTTTCTGAAAATTATCTCTACGAGCCTCTTTCTGTTCGTAATTTAGAAATCGGAATGTATGTTTTCTTAATATCTCAGCTTTTAGAAGGTTTAACTTTACAATTATATTTGTCTGAGCTTTATCGAAGCAAAAAAAATTTGATCCATCCAGGTAGAATCAAGTCCGCAAAAAAAAAGGCCATTTCCTCCGCAATTTCATTAGTCCAATCTTCCAGATGGAAATATAGAAATATACCTAAGATGTTTTGGGATAACATTTCTGCCTCGTGGACACTGCCATGTGCTATACCTCTTTTGAATTTATGTTTTGTTAAAAACTTCTCTTTAGAAGGCTCTCAAAAAGAATACTTTGAATCATACCTCAACGAAATGGTTGAAAATTCTGGCTCTGGAGTGTCGAGTGCTGCTATTAGATATCACAATTTATATTTGTACTCTTTGAAAAAAAAGCATGGTATTGAAAACAGAGCATTCATAGATCTTTCTTTTCTTATGGAACCATATTCAATATCGGAGTATGATTACCTCCCATGGCTTGTTCCACGCTACTCATCTTTTGTCAAATTTTTGTGCTGCACATCTGCAAACTATAGCACTCTTGATGTAGCTGAGTATCTTTTTGGGTGATTAAATCGTATCATTGTTTATGAATTTTGTATACTTTAAAGACCAGAAAACTAATTCTTTCTTTATGAAGTGGCAAGGTAAATTCTCTATTGTAAAACTTTGAATTGTTCTTCAAATTTTTGTTTTTAGTTCGTCTCGATTAGCTTTCACACTTTAAGAACTCGAATTTATATATCGGTGTTATCATTTAAAAATTTTCAGAAAATTCACTACATTTCATTTTGCTTAGTAAAATTATTTTTCTCTTGAGACAAGTTCTAATTCCAAAGTAAAAATCCTATCCATCCAGTATTCGGAAGGTGTAAATTTTTTTTTATCTGGATTATTTTTTTTGATTCCTTTATTTTATGCATTATTTTATACATTTGAGTTTGACAAATCACAACAATTTTGCGGTTTGCAAATTTTAAAATGTCATTATCGTGCTTCAGGGACTAGAAGTTTCTCACCAGGAAAATTTTATAATTTATGCTGTATATTTTTTTTGAGATTTGGAAAAGTTGGATATTTTTTGGCGAATTTTAATCTGTGTATTAAGGGGAGTGGTTTTTATCGGCAATGGTTTTTATCCCCAAATTCGAAAATAATAGATTCTGATTGAAAAAAATTCATTCGAGCTCAAAAATAGCAAAAATTAACTCAAAAATTCTGTAGCAGGATTTGATGTAGAAGATTCTAGTTCAAAGATAAAATAACTGAAATTTTCAAGAATGGCCACCTTTCTATGTGTAAATTTTCAAAAATAAAAACCAAAAAATCAACAGCTACTATTGGCTTGTTTTTATATAAGTAACAATTAAGAAAAATCAAGTAAGTTTTCGTTTGCAAATAAGTTTGAAAGAATTGATTCAAAAGTTTCAAGAATTTTATTTTTTAAAATTTTATTTTTTTGGATTATTTCAACAAACAAATAAAGCATCTTTTCTAACTAAATTATGGGCCAAGAAAAATTCTCTTCGAAATCGGAAGCAAAATCTGCTTTAACTGATCACTGCATTCGTAACAAAAGATGACATTACTTTAAAAGAAGCAGCAAAGCTAAATTTCAAGGTTCCTTCAAGTAGACAGAATGCACTTTTTTATTTTTCATATTTTTATGAAAAATATTTTTATTTATTTTCACTCAATTTCAGCACAATGATTGTGTAATATCTATTCCTAAAATTGACAAAATTTATATAGAAAAGTCAAAGAATTGTCAATAAAAGTAGATATCCCCACACCGAAAACAATAAAAAATTTCGTTAGAGAATAACCAGGATCTACATTAATATAATCTAAATCCAGGGGAGCTATCTAGGGATATAAATCCGGAGTATTAGATGAGAATGCCAAAAGTCATTTATTTATAAAACCATTCGTTCAAAATATACAAAGGAGTTAATCTAATTCTGCATAAAAAAAAAAGAAAAAGCAAGGAGTTAATCCAGGGAAATTTTTTCTTTCAAATTGGAAAATGAAAAATCATTTAGCTATTTTGTGTGCCCTGGAATAACAGAAGGATCTTCTAAGTATTCCATAAAAGTTTTATCTCTCGATGCTTGCAAATCTAGATCTAAACTCAGTAGATTTTACTTTAATTCTACATCATTTATAAAAAAAAATTAGAATTCCACATATCTATAGGTTTCTATTTATTGAAGACGAATAAAATTGAGAAAAAGATTTATAGGATCTGATATTTTGTACGGAAGAAATAAATAAAATGAACAATTTGATAAGTATATCAAATAATAATAAAAATATCATTCCCAGCGTTAAAAAACTGTTTCTCTTCAAAGCACTCATATTGTATGCAGCACATTAAAAAAACGCAACATTCCTTTTCAAGAAAAAATGCAGTGTTTGAATCAGAGACATCGCAAAATCAAAAGATCATAACAATTTTAATTCACACATTAAAAGTATTTTTATCTCCTATCCAAATTTTCATAGATATTTACTGGAAATAGACCCGAAATTTTGTTATACAGTGTTTTTTATTGTTCAAAAATACGAAATTTTTATTTTGAATGTAAGTGAATCAACGAAAAAATGGATTTCATAGAAATAAAAATGAATTTATATATGCCCCTAAGCAGTATCAGTATCAGTATCAGGTTTATAGATTTTTATTTCAAAATATAAGCAAAAATCAAAGAATTTATATTTAAAAAAGTTCCGGGCTCTATTTAATTGAATATTCATGCAGGAATTGGATCTGAAGTTAGAAAAATATTAATAGACGAATTTCTGGTTCAAGGCATATCGTTTGAACATAGATTTTTTTATAAATTAATTTCAATTGTATTTGTGGGTATTATAAAGATTCGAGAATGCCATTTTTAAGTTTATATGAAGTTTTTACTAATATAGAATGAATCTGTACATTTTGTTAATATTTGAAAAAAAATTGTCATCTTTTAGAACTATTTAATGGAATCAGTGTAAAATTTTAGATAAATCTTCAATAGTTCTAGAATTCCAGACTGCATCTTCATTATTTTCGAAAAATGCTGGAAAAAGGATTTTTAGAAGAGTTAAAATCAGAGAAGAAAGATCTTTTTTATGCAAAAAGCGCTTTTTTTAATCCTGTAAACATTTTGGGGATTTCATTAAAACAATCGTAGGAATCAATTTTTAGTTGTTTATAATCTTTATTTGTGATTTAAACTATTATCAATAAAGCTAATTGATATTATAATCAAACGCTAATTTCGATAAAAACATCATAATTTTGAAAACCAATTTTTTTTAAAAGAAAATGAAATGAGGTAATCAAGTATACTTGTTACAAATTATATTTTATGTTTATAATTTAAATATAAATTAAAACTATATATTGAGATGGCTAAAATATTATCGTGATTAATTTTTGGAATTATTTAAAGGTCAGTACGAGTAATTTATAAAAATAAAATAACTCGCGCTTTATTAATTGGCTTGACTAGAAATTTTGGTGAATACAATCCATACTACAAGTAAAATGTATAACCGGTATTACTGATTTTTTGGAAAATAATTCTGAATTAAACAACAAGAGTTCAGTAAAAATCCAAAAATTTAAGGCATGTAAATCCCATAAGAATGAAATACCTTGCCGTAATTTAGGGGCTTAATAGTACATTTATCGAAGCACACTAAACTAAAGTTTCACACAGCGCTGTACTATTCTTGATTGGGAGTAGTGGATACAGCGCACAGCGATTTGAAGGGCAGCGATTCAAGAGAAAGACCATCTCGAAACAGGAGGATCCGATCGTTTAGCACAGCTGAGACATAGTCTAATGCACAAGTCCAGCGTTCGACAGTCAGACGGATCTCAGCGTCTAACAGCTATTTGTAGGAAAGCCATGTATATCAATCCCAAATTTGGGTAGGAGCCTATTTTTATTAATCCTGTTAGAAGTAGGCTCTGACTAGGAGGTAAGTAGATTCAATGAAAAAATTTTTATTGTCAAAGAGCTTAATTCTTGACTGCACGTAACCTCAGCCATCCAGCCTACTTGAAGCAATGCCAGGGGGGGTCTTTCGGTTAGTGGATTGAACCCTTTTCCAGTAGGTATGCAGCCGGTCTTCTGGCAGAGGAGCTAATTGTAGTTAGGATAATAGTCTTTTTTATAGGTCTTTTTCTTTTCTTCATATTTTTTTAGTATAGTTTTTAATGACGTTATCTTACAATAAAATTCCGCGATACAAAAAAAAAGTAGGTTTGATCGACATGGCTCTCCTACAAATAGCTGTTAGACGCTGAGATCCGTATGACTGTCGAACGCTGGACTTGCGCATTAGACTATGTCTCAGCTGTGCTATACGATCGGATCCTCCTGTTTCGAGATGGTCCTCCTCTTGAATCGCTGCCCTCCGAATCGCTGTGCGCTGTATCCACTACTCCCAACCAAGAATATTACAACACTGTGTGAAATTTTGGTCTAGTTTACTTCGAAAATTATATATTAAGCCCCTAAACCACGGCAAGATATTTCACTATTAGGGGATTATTTTAGATTTAAAGCAGTAAAAAGGTCAAAGGAGGTCAGTTTGAGTCAAAACCTGCCAATTTATGTAAAAAAACATAAAATAGATTTTAATCGTATCAATTTATTGCAAAATATAATGAAATAAGTTTTTCGCCATTTATAGCCTGTCAATTGTGAAAACTAAAATATAAATAATATCAGTTTTTTCTATTCGCAACACAAAAACATCCTATCGTACACTTGTTATTGTTTAAAAATTATATTAGATCAATGAAAATTTGTAAAAAATTGTATGTGATTTTTTGCGCCATAGGTTCTGAAAGGGTTAAAAGATCTTAAAGTCTATATCTTTCTTTACTAAAAGCGATTTTATTAAAAAATTTATGAAATTTGAAGAAATTTTCCATTTCTTTAGCAATATATTTTTTCTTCAAAATAAAATTCTTTAAAATTAACAAAGAGGTAATAAAAAAAGCAGTCCTAAGAAAAATGCTTGTTGAATTTTCCCTATTGCGTTGATATAATTTATCATATATTATTTAGGAAGACGAAATATTAATTGGGTTATTTGGCAGGTTTTAAATATTGAATAACAAAATAAAATATTAATATGCCTAAATTTTCGGATTTTGAGTTAAACTGACCGCTTTTGATTCAAGTTGACATCCTTTTATCAGCTAACCATTTAATAACTTACAATATTATAAATTGTTTTAAATTATCCTAATAATCCATTTTTTTAATGAATAGTGTAAAAATAACGATCTTAATCTTTACATTTTTATATCTTTTAAAGAGGAGAAATTATGAGAATTGAATCTTAATGAAAATTTTATAAAAAAAATGCAATTTTCAATTTTTGAAACTTTAAAATTGAGATAATAATAGCTGTTATTTTTTTATGGATATTTTTGATATTTTATTATTTATAATGCTAATTTATTATCTGACGAATATTAACTGGTATTTTAAAAAATTTAGAGTCATGTTAAGTTTAATCATTTTATCATTTAATTAATTAAAAAAAAAAAGTAACTAATTAATATTTAAAGTTATGAAAATTAATACCCTAGACTTTATCGCCTTAAAAAATGTGCATAGCTTTGGTAGTAGGACTTAATATAAACTCTTCACCAATATAGTACTAGTTTATGCTACGAAAGAATATACCGATTTTGTTTATCACTTTATTAGAATTATTCTTAATAAGTTGCTATTAAGTTACAAGTTTTGTTATTTTTACACCAGAAGTAATAGAAGAGTGATATTGGTTAAATAATATTTCTTAACCTGGCCATACTTTCAGGTCTATTACTGTTTATTTGTAGTTTCAGAATTAGTTGTAATAACACCTCTCTCCTTTCTTGACTCAGATTTAGATATGTCTGATTGATTGGGAATAATTTTAGATATGTCTATTGATTGGGAATAATTTTAGATAATTTATTTACAATTTTGGATGCGCTATAAACAGAAAGATTATTACTTAATTCTTTTGAGCGACTGAATATCCCGTTGAATAAAATTTTCAGTTTATTAAATTAGAGAGTTAGGCACAGGTCTATTGATACTGGAATAGGGAAATACTATGGTTAACTGCTGTAGAATCTTTTTTTATTAAATTAATAAAAGTATTTTTTAAAAAAATAGAGAGAGGGGAGATGGTTGATTTAACTAAGTCTAGTCATTAAACTGTTACAAAACTATGAAAAATGATACAAAATTAAGCATTTAGAGCAATTTCAGCTAGACAAAATTATTTAAATCAATACAAAAAGCTTAGAATTTTTTTCTATTGGTCAAATTTTAATTAGAAAACCTTTATTCGATAAATGGTTATATTAGCAAATAGCTAGTTGATATTTAGGAAACATCCCAAAATCATAGTTCCAGTCTTTATTTAAGTTTATTCCCTGATTTTTCTATTCAAGCTAACATATCCAAAATTATTTCGGCTAATTTACTTCATCTTAAGTAAGATGGAAGAATCTAATATCATCGGGATAATTATAGAGTTAAATAGAAATTTATTCTGCGATTATACCCCTAAAATTATAAAAAAAGTGATAATACTCAAGATATAAGTTTTAACCATATAGTATTTAAAGATCGATTTATCTAATACTCAAGTGCTTTATTGACAATTTGAGAATTTAACAAAGCTTCGGGGATTATTATCTAATAAAATTTTGATAAATCAATAGTTTACATAGTAAATTGTATATCTTTGCTATTAAAAAGTAAAAACACGAATTAACAATATCTTTATAACCTCTTTTTTAAATTAAAGAATCTCTTAATAAAATGTTTGCCTAAATAATAAAATAATACATGTACACCTTATTTATTTTTTGAAAGCATTCAAAAAAAGATTTACTATTTGAGAAGTAATTCAGAATAAAGCCGAATATGAAATTACTAATGATATGTTTTTTATTTACATTGGTTCGCTTCAAAGATGGATGGAAAAAAGTAGACGGTTGAGCCCTCTATTCATATTAACCTTGTTAATCCCTAACAAAAAACATAATTTTTCTTTTTAGCTATTTGTTTTAAGCCTAAATTCTGCTACCAAACACAAGAAAGTTAACAACTTTTAAACACTTTAATTGGATTTAATTGCAATATATCTAATCATAATTTAACTATGTTTACTTTACTAATCCAAAGCACACAGCTTAAATTATTTTTAAATAAAATAGATAGACATAACAAAAGAGTATGTCAAAACAACTCATTAAATTTAATTGTAAATACAAAACCATTTGGTTGTATCATTTGTATCATTTATATCAGTATTTTTCTTTTTCTTTTTATACTTATAAATTAATATCTTAGTAAACTCCATGTATCATAATTAGATAGCCTATTGAATGGAAGTTTTTTAATCAAAATCTGGCTAACAGCAAAGAATTCTAAGCTTTTTGTATTGATTTAAATAATTTTTTCTAGCTGAAATTTGTCTAAATGATAATTTTGTATCATTTTTCATAGTTTTGTATCAGTTTACTTTTGTGATATTTAACTAATACCAAAACCAAATGAAAGATTAAACCAAATCATTTTTCATGTAATAGAAAAAGGAAATATTAAGTAATTAATCATGAGTTGGTTCAAAAATTAATATTAGTAGTTACAGAAATACTGTTAAACTATACTCTGATATCAACTCTTGAACATATTTTACTTAACAAGGTTTTTTTTATTGAATTTATTATTGTTTTGGGATAATCGAAATAGACTGAGGATGAAATTCTTAAAATTTCTGTTGAGTCTCTTACTTTCTAAAAATTTATTAATAATGTGACATCTTTTTTTTAATAATTCTATTTATTTCAAAGCTTCTAATAATTGACTATCCTTTTTTTTCCCTTTTAGTTCCGTATCAAAAACTTCAAAAGTAGGTTTTCAGTAGTGGTCTAGTAGGTTAAATATTATAAAATTTATACTTCCCCATTATCCACAAGTATTTTTTAACGAGTAAGTTTCATGGTTTATAGGAATGTGTGTTTATCCTCACAGATAATTCCACCTCACTAAATATCTAGGAAATATTACTAAATAATCTGTCAAAATATGATTTTAAGCTAAAATTCATCCGAAAATTTTAGAAATTTTAGAAATTTTTGACATAATGATATTATTTATCCATTTCGGTTTTCAACCAGTGATAAATTGCATAGTTTTACTCCTAATGGTATTAATCTTTACTTTTTTTCTTAGATACATTTAAACCATATATTCGACTACGAAAACCGAGCTAAAGAGGCTAAAATATTTTTTTTCTATGAAAATATCCAAAATAATAAATTAATAAATAATAATCCCCTATAATTTTTATTTATTTTATACTGGAAGGAATCACTATTAAGGATCGTAAGACATAACTTGATTTTTTTCGATATTTAACTCATTCAATTTTCTTGAAGAGTTTAGATATTATTTCTCGAGCCGGATTATTTTCTGCTTTTTGCAATCGTATGCTCGTTACAGCGATATTTTCTTGATTTTGGTTATATATATCACCATAATATATATATATATATGTATAATACAACTGCCGTTCAATATGAAGTTGCTTCTTTCACTTTTATTATTCCACTCAGACCATTTGTTTATCATGAGGTATCAGGTCTCACTTTGAAAAGAAGTATGGAATACTCTATTTTAAAAAATCCTAAATAACGGCTTTTTTTCTGAGATCTTTTTCCATAAAGCAATTTATGTAGTTTCTAGCCTTTTTTCTACCTTGTAACATAAGCAAGCATACATACATACATCGCATTTCAAAAATATGTTCTCAAAATTTCTAAAAACTTTTGTGAACAATAAAAATTCTTTTTTCAGTTTAGATCGACTTACTGTATCTTTTGGGCTCGTGATTATTAAAATTTTAGCTTCTTTTGACCGTAAATGATTCCTAAATAAGAATCCTAGATACATTTAATGGTAGTCAACAGCTTTGGAGATGTTTTAACTCCAACATTGCAATTTAATATATAGATTTCGTGTTATTCTAGTATACCATGAGGGATCTTACCTGTATATAACAGTTTTGAATTTAGGAGAAAAACAATCGACTGTTTGCAATTTTTTTTCGTAAATATCTATATTGTCCTGAAAAAATCCTCAGGTTTAATCTTTTGTGTATATATGGGCTAGAAAAAGATTTTAGTTTAAGGAAAAAATAAAATAAATGAGTGGTATCTTCATATACTGATATCAATAAATGGAAAATTAAAAATTAAAAATTAAAAAAACTTCCCGGATGCTAATGATTATTCATTAAAATAATAGTTAAACCGCTAATTTTTAAACGAAAGATGTAAAATATTTGTTTAAGCATAAATCAATATTGTAAAAATCCACAAACCCCGAAGGTTAAAATCAAGAACAGGAAGGAAATGCCGAATAAATTCAAAATGAAATTTTCAAGAAAAAATAATAATATCAAAGATGAGAAGTCTATAAATAAGTGTTCGAGTTTGAAATTTTTGAAGTATATGGCACAAAAGACCTTATTTTACAAATGTTAAACTTCAAAAGAACAAGATATATCCTTTTGATAAAATACCAATACCTGATATATGACTAAATAGCTTATCAGCTAAAAATTTACATCAATTTTTTTTTTTAAAACTTTATATAAACGTAAAAATTTATAATTAAAAATAAAAAATCGACATAAATTTTAAGCCACAATTTTTATTATAAGCAAAATTTTATCCTTTATTTAGAGTTTCTTGATAAAAAAAACAAAAAAATGAACAGAAATACAGAAAAATTTTATAGACCGTAAATTTCTCCATTGTACTAAAACATATAAATAAAAATTTCTGTTTCTGCATTTTTTGAGAAAATATCAGTTTACAACCTCTAATATTTTCAGGATCCATTTTGAATGAATTTTAGCATTAATAAATTTCTATAAACTAGAATTAATGATTATTCATAAAACTAAAAAATTTTACGCTTTATTTAATTCAAATTAATTACATAAAGATATATTTAAAAAGGGCTAAATAGAGTATTTTATACTTTTTTCCATTATTAACTTATTAATACATTTTTATTCTTCATCAAATGTTCTCGATACGAATAAAGATTTAATCAATTAAATTCATGTTGATAAACCACATCTGGGATGTTTTATTTGTTATTATGCCCTTTGATAAGTGGTATTATATATATATATTTCTTTTGTAATTTTTTTTTTGTAAATACATACACATTTTCTGTCTTAAAACGTAAATTTTGTAAAAAGAAACGGAAATAATCTGCCATAAATTCCCTTAAGCGTTTTTGGGCTATAATTTGCTCTCATTAATAGTTGTATTTCTCAAAATCAATCTATAAGTAATAGTTACTTCCAAAATTTGTGAAAATTCTGATGAAACTTAAAAATTCCTTCAGATACGCTTCAACCCTAAAAATAGACATCTAATCTTCTCTTAAATATTTGATTTTTTTTGTTGTAAATCATTTAGTTTTAAGAAAACTTTTTATCAACATCAAAGAATTTGAAAATTTCCAACTTGGCTATAACTAAAGTTTCTGTCTAGTTATGAAAAATTCATTATAAATGTTTCTCTTGTATTTATGAAGTATGTCGATATTGCATTACTTATGATTCACCGATAATTAAAGTATCTTCTAAATACGTTAAGGTCATATATTACTTGAAATAACCCAATTTAGCTAAGAAAAATTTAATTTTATAGATTTATGGGCTATAATAATCAATTCTATAGATTCCAAAAGGACGTGATATTTTTGGTCATCACAATAGATCACTATAATTCCCTAAAGCTTTTTGTATAAGTTAGCTGATAAAAATAGGCAAAAATATTCGATAATAGATCTGATTAATTTAAAATCAGTCAATTTATATTTTTCTGGTCAAGTACTAGTTCAAATCCCGTATTAAGTTTAAATATATCAAAATAAATATTAAGGTTCGGAAAATCAGCTAAAATATATATATATATAATTGTATTTCGTTAGAAAAATACGCTGGATGTGTGTGATTCCATTTTATTATCTTTTGAAAATATCAAATCAAATAATGAATTTTTTTTATATAAATAAATTCGAGTACTAATTTCGGAATCTTTACCATATTATTTTTCATAGGTACTCAAACTCGAAAAATTGAAGAAAAAAAAACTAAATGAGCCAAGGTGAGCAAATACCACTTTTTGATCTTCCATTTCGGGCCAAAAATTTTGCCCACAAGTTAGAAAAACATGATCAATTATTATCCGAGCTACGTAATCAGCTCCTTCCCAAACCCTGAGTAGTCGGAGATAATAATGATTCTATTTTGGATGAATTGTATGGGTCTCAGGAACCATAAACAGAAGAGCCTACAGACATTGACACATTCTTTGAGCTTTAAAACTCGATACCGAGTCTTTACCACAACCCATTAAAATCAATGTTGTTCGATTCCGACATTAAAAAGTTTCTTGCAAGCTACCCACTCGTCTCAACAGTTCAGTATAACCCTCCAATACTCTACGATTGGGGACAGGACGCGAATACCAAAAGAATAGATTCAATTCTGTCAGAGATTCATTACATAATTTCAGGTTTAGTCAGACCAGTGGAATTTCGAATCTACGAATCCCTCAAAAAAAGCGCACAGTTTGGAGAAGCAGAGAGCATTTGCAAATTCTCTGCGGGAAATCATCATGAGCCTGGCCTCCCATGCCACCAGGTCAGGATTTACATGTCTTAAAAGGTAACAGGTGTCAAGAGAGTACCAGAATTAGTACGTAGTCAGCAGAAAGACTATCTTCGAGACGATGAACAGATTTTTAAAGGATGGCAGTAGCTGAAGCAGTTAAAAAGTCACACCAGCAGAGCTGGAATTCAGAAGAGGTTCAACAGACAGCTTAACCAAGTATTCAACCAGGGAGAACAGCAAAAATATCCCAGTACCAATAAACCACCTTTATTTTTTCCAGTTTATTAATATTGGGAGTGGTTTCCAGCAACCGCAGGAAAGAACTCTACAACAAAATCAATACCAGAGTAGCCTCAAACATCGCTGCCCTTTTGGAAAAAAGAGAGACGTCGAGCAGACAATAAAGGAAAGCTTTCAGGTTATCAGAGAGAATGGGAAAGGACGGCAAACGACGGGTGGGTCCGCTCAGAAATATCGGAGGGCTTTCGAATCCCGTTTACGGCGCCAACACCACCGACAACGGCAAATCCAAAGTTGAGACCACTTCCGGACAGCAGAAAGAACCCGGAGATAATAGAGCAATATTTTTTGGAATTACTATCCAAGCGAGCAATCGAAAAGGTGGATAGTCCAAGAAAAAGATTTTACTCCAGTTTCTTCGTTATTACAAAGAAGAAGGGGGACATGAACCCGTACTCAACCTAAAACCACTGAAGAAATATGCCCCGAAATGTTCGTTTAAGATGGAGACCCTGCATTTTTCCTGCAGGATGATCAAGTTGAAAGAACTAATGGACAGCATAGACCTGAAGAATGATTTTCTACACTTCCTTTTGGCTCAATCGCCGAGACAGTACATCTGTTTCGTGTGGCAACGAAAACACTACAAGTTCAGGGTGCTCCTCTTTGGTCTTTCTCTCAGCACATGGGTATTTAACAAGGTACTCAAGTCGTTTTTGAAATAGGTCAGGGCCCAGGAAATCAGATTGAAAGCTTATATGGACGGTTTGCTGATCTTGAGAGAGAGTTGAAAGACTTTTTCGCAGAACTTCCGAATCATTCTGAGAAGATTAAACAGCCTAGGTTTCAAAATCAAGTAATCCAAAATTTCCCTAAACCCGAGTCAGTCCATAGAGCACCTTGTGATGGGAATCAATACTCGGGATATAACCATCAGGGTCCCAGCTGGAAAGCGGAAAGACTTACTTAGCGAAACAGAAAGGCAGATTTCCAAAGTTTCAGCCACTGTTCTCAACCTAGCTTCGTTTATAGGGCGATCCCAATCGGTTCCCGTAGATCTTTTGCCTGGGAAACTCATGCATCACTAATTCAGCAGGTTAAGATTTCCAGAATGAAGCAATATCAAGATTGAAATACTATGGACATACTCACCGAGCCTGTTCTGAACAACCTCAGATGGTGAGAAACTCAACTGAAGCAGTAGAATACAAGGAAATTTCTTCCAAGGACTGCTTCAGCAGAGGTGTTTATCTTTACCAGCGACACTGTGTGTGGTATCATCACCCCATCTGTCACTATAAGCGATGTTTGGGACAGTATAAACACCAAACAACCCATAAATGTCATGGAGCTCATTTCAGCACAGATATAATTGAAGATTTCAGAAGTCATACGTGGGAGCATCTTGTTGTATTTCGATAATAATGCGACTATCACTTACATTCGTAATATGGGAGGTATCTTTTCATCCCGATTGCTGGATTTTTCTGAAAAAATTTGGAACCACTGCCTCACAACGGGCACGATGCCCCAAATCAACAACATTACATCAGCCATCGACTCTTTGGATGCGAATTGTCGGTTGATGACTCAAGTTAGATGGGAAATTCCCAATTCATGTTTCACAAAATCAATCATCTGTTCGGTCCCCACGATGTAGATTTATTTTTTACCTCACAAAACAGGGCGGTTCAGGGTTTTTTCAGCTTTTATCTGGATCCCCTGGCGTCTCAGACAAACGCATTACAACATCACTGGAGAATTTGAACCAAACCGTATGCGTGTCCCCCATGGAACTTTTTTTTTTTTTTTTTAAAGGGAATTTTATTTATAATATTTAAATACTAGAAAAAAACGAAAATAAAAATACAATAAAAGGAAAAAAATAATAAAATTTTATCCCACTCCCATCCGTCGCTCTATCGGCTCCGTACTCACTGGGCATTGGTTCAAGGCCCCCCATGGAACTTGATTCCTCAAATTATTCAGAAAATCTTATGGGAGAAACTAAAAATAACCTTGACTATCTCCTTCTGGAAGTCAGCCCTGTGTTTTCAGATTTGTTGAAGCCCTCAGTCCAGAGATACATACCGATCCAGGTTCATCAGATATTAGCAGACCTAAAAGCGGAAAGCATTTAATGAACGCCAACAAGAGCTGGATGCTCAGCGCTTTGCGATTAAGCGGTCACATTATTGAAGGGAAGGTCTGAATGATCAAGTCTTAGTCTTTCTAGCCAATAAAAACAGGCAAAATAACTTGAAAGTATGATATGCGCACATTTAGAATCTTTTTCTAAAATATTTTAGGTATCACATCCTAGAAACTTCAACCATTAAGTCAGTTGACCTTATAAACTTCTTATCTATAAGTCATTATCAGGATAGTTGGACTTACGGAACCATTAGAAACTATTCCTAATCTATTTTGAACTTTTTTAGCATCAATAAATCAATTTCTATCGGTTTTTATTTAAAAACATCATTAAATCTATCTCTATACAAAAAATATAAATTTATCTTTAAACTATTATCATGATGAGCCTATTGTATAGAGGCTGAAAGTTTATGGAACTAATTACGCGATTTACTTGGACAAACTTCCATTAAAGTTATGTTTCTTGTTATCCATCTGTGGGACTATACGTCAAAGTGATATTGAACGCATAGATTAGTCTAGAACGGAACCCTCACAAGATTTAATCAAATTTTCCGTACATCGAGCTCAAGGTGAAGCGCATTGTCTCTCTATCAACAAGACAGTATATACTTCCTCTCATATTATTGACTATCTTTTTCCCGTATCAGCATACCGAGAATACATAGAATAGGGAAAGAAGCTTTTACTGCTCCCAAGAAACACATGAAGAATTCAAAAAAGAAGATAGTTTATTTAATCAAAAGTTTGAAGGACAAAAAAATCCCCGATAACCTCTCAAAGAATAAGTAATTTTATAAATTTATTAAAGTTGTCACAAGGAGTAAAAAATCATAAAGCAAGAACATTAGTTCGACTTTGTCGACTAAAGTTGGTGCTAGCATCGATGAAGTGTTTTTTCAAGGTTATTGGTCATCAACCTTGGATTTCGATTCGTTCTATCGACTTTCACGACAATATCGTACTAATCTAACAAAATTAATCCTCAATTTTAAATAAAATCACTGGATGTACAAGGAATTTTGGGAGATTATTTATTATTTATTATACATTATTTATCACTTATCATTAGGCTTAGTACACTCTGAAGGTGTTTCAAGAGTATATTTTTTATCGAAATACAATTATAGTTTGTTTGAATACTATGATAAAATGTAATGATTATATGAGTAAAAAATGCGCTTGAGACCCAATCATCACACCCATGTACCTACTTAAAAAATTTAATTCCAATTCAAAGAAATTTACTTCTAGCACAAAAGTCGGTTCAGCATGGTAAAGATTCAGAAATGTGCACTTTAATCAATTTTTATAAATCGTTCTTTCTTTTGATTGGGTATTTTCGAAAGATAATAAAACAGAACTACACACGTTAAGTGTATTTTTCTACTCATATAATTATTGTAGTTTTTCATAGTATTCAATCAAACTATAAGACTACAGATATCCCTCACAGTTTGCGAGAGATAAGTTCCTAAAAATTAGCGAATGAGAAAAAATCACAAATCACGATGTATGATTTGGCTTAATTTTCAGCCAAATATATTGGAATGCGCCCCAATTAAGATTTAGTGGCTAAAAAAACGCAAAAAAAAGGAACAAATCTTTGTTTTTACAGTCATAAAAATGAATTTGGTTCAAATTGGACCTAAAAAAAAAGTAGTGGGGGAGAAGGGGCGTTTAAATGATAATTATATTCATTTTTAGTAGAAAAATTTAGCGCATTTTGAGTTCCTACTAAATCGAACATTAACATGATTAAAGATATCATAATCATATTAATTTAATAGCTTTTGCCACATTTAAAGTATTTAAAGCTAAAATAATTATATTTAGTGTACTTAAGTATATTAATTTCATTATGATTTTTCGTGGAGGAATATAAAACTTTGATAATGGGTATTCTATAAATATTCACTTATTTGGAAGCAAAAAGATATATGAAATCTTATCGATCAATTGAGAATCAATAATGATGATATAATTGAAATAAAAAGTGTCCATTATAGGTATAAAAGATTCAGGATATTTAGTTTCAAGATACAATATTTTCTAGCAAAAACTAAAAAGCTGTCACAAGGTAATCTAGGATAATGAATTTATTTATATTTTCATTATATTAGATTACTGAGTCAAAATTAAACGGATCATACTTTATTTAAACCTCATATGAGTATCTACACTGATGATTTTTATATTTAAGTAGTGATACATTATTTTTTAACTTCTATATTAATCACTACTGCAATAAATTCTAAAAAAATATTTGAAACGAGTAAAATTTTGCTTTTATATTCAAAAATAAGGGAAGTTATCAAGCAAATTTTATATTCGCCGATGATATCGCCTTTATAAAGATAACAAACTTATAAATCATTTTCACATCGACTGAAATAATTCAAATATTTTTTATGAATCTGTAAACCTATTTGTACTATAATTATCTAAAGCTATAAGTAAATTTATTTACTGTTTTTATAGCGAATACTTCAATTAAAGATGTTTTAGATGATAAATGTACAAAAAACACATCCACCAACTTTAAACTGCTCCTAATTGAAAATTATATCTTTTCTAATACATATACTCTATACATTTCACTATTTTTATTTAATATATATTTACAAACTTTAGTTTTTTTATAAAGAAAAGAGCCTATTCATTATAAATTTCTAAACTTCGTTTTAATAGATTAAAAAATCACCCATTTCAACCATGTTAAATAAATAACAGTTGAATAGGTTATTAAAGACATCATATAGCAATGTTTCTGTAGAATTTTTTGGAATTAAAGAAAGCTAAAAAAATGCACTTTCTTATTTATGTGGCATCTAATCTTATGAAGTTTTATGAATAATACAGTTATGAATACTTCCACTTAAATACACTGAAAAGAATTAATATTATCGAATCATTGAATCTCAAAGTCCACTAGCCAATTGAAGATTTATAAGAAATTTTTTCATATTATTTTAAACTGGGAATACATTTATTTTATAAAAATGTGGCTAAATAGACTTAGTGATTTAAAATTTCTTAATTTTTATTTAAAAAATTTAATGATGAAAATTTCCTTTTTTTTTTAATGCATAAATTTTTTCTTAGTAACAGTTTAATGCATATCTTACTTTAATAATTGTACTTGCTGATCTGCTTTTATCTTGTCGTGTTTAGTTATAATAGACAGCTCCTTTTCAATTAGCATTAAACCTCTTTCAATAATTTTTTGAATATTTGAAGCTCATCAGAAACATCGTAGCGGTGGTTTAAGAAGCTCTCATTTTTTTCATAGTTTTCATATTCAGTAATATCATGTTCATTGGGGTCCTCATCGTACTCAATAATCCCATCTATATCACTTATGTTTATATCTCCAAGGCCTACCCTGTCGCTTATTTCAACGCAATCTAGTTTCAAATTAATAATTATTTGAGATATTTCTTCTAAATCCGTGTCGCCTTTCCAAGGCATGATATTTTTATACACACCTCTGATAAAATAAATAGTTACCAAATCCTATGAATCGTGAATTGTATCTATTTATTTTTTTTTATCGAATTGTTCCCAAAAATTTATTTCAGTATTTCCCTTTAATTCTAAAGGTTTGCTGAGCAGCTTTAAAGTTCAATTCAAATAGTATTACTTAAAAGTGATATTACACCCCGAACAATCGAAAGATTATTAAAGTTGTATTTGGGGGGATAAAAACAAGTTTTAATTAATACTAATATCGTTTAATTATTTTGGATACACGAATTAATTGTCTAAAATAAGTAATATTTTCAAGTCTATGTTATTTTTGCGGAAATATCCCCGCAATTAATTTCTTAACTCGATTTAAAATCTATCGCTGAATGTTATCTTGTTCATATAGGCTTTTTTAGAGGATCTCCAAACCTCAAAAAGATATTTTTTGTTTTTTCTCTCAGTGCTCTGGGACTTTCATGTCTATAAATGGACAGCGGTTTAAATTTACAATCACCCGTAGAATTCGCACCCAGCATGATCGTTACTTTGTCTTTTGAAACTTTCTAGCCTGGTGCGAAATTTTTATTTATCGAATTAAATGTTCTGGATGGTATTCTTTTCCAATATAAGCAAGATTCATCGAGGTTGAAAATCTAAAAAAATAATAATTATAAAAATTTTAAATTTTAAAAATTAAAAAATTAGATATTCACTTTGTAGAGAGGATAATTTCGTCATTCATTATCCTGCTTAACTGGTCTGGGAAGTTTTTAGCTGAATTTATATTTGTGCTAGCTGTCTCTTCAGAAAATTTTACATTATGAAGTCCTCTTTTTTTATAATTTTCAAACCAACCATTGCGTGCAACAAAATTTACATCAGTCTCCTCTGGGAAAAATGCATTCAGTTCTCAAAAATATTTTTAGCCTTTTCTTTTATCTAAACTGTTGTTACTGCAGAGTTTTTTTCCTAGTTGGTTATTAATCCATACCTCTAGAAAATTTTCTGTATTCAGTGAAATACCAGGTCTTGAGACATAAGATTTAATTGAGCCTGGTTTAGATGACGTTTTTTCAGCCTCATTGATTTTTCGAGTTTCATTTTATTATATATTATTGCGCTTTCATTAACCCCATTTATTATTGCAACTTTATTTACGTTTTTTTCGGTCTGAATACTCATCAATACATCTATTTTTTCAGAAATTGAAATTGACTTCCTTTTTTTATAGACAGATCTTAGTTCATTTTATAATAAAAAATATAAAAAGAATTTTAAGTAGAAATTAAATTAGGAAACGCTGAGAACTCCCTAAATTATGAAACATGAAGTTTTCAATTTTATCTTGGTATAACTAGTTTAGATACGATTTGACATAATCTTCAAAAATTTTATAGATTCAATTTGATTGGATAGTAGTGCATAGAAAATGGTAAGGTTTCGAGAATCTCGAAAAGATAAAAAAATTTATAATTCACGAAACTAAGAAAAACGCAAATCGAGAGTTCCGGAATTATGAGGGATAAATATATGATTTTTTGCGTAAAATATCAAAAAATCAAAAAAATAAACCAATTGAGTTACCCCAAGGTTATTTATAACGTAAATATACAACACTGATTCTTTTAGTAAACTTTTTAATAAAAGCCTAAAGATAATTCTTTAGAGAATTTTACCACCTCAATTTTTAAAAAATAAAAATTCAAAAAAATTCGAAAAAATTCAAAACTTTTTTCTGGTTAGAAAATAAAGATCGGAAAATAATTTTAAAATATAAAAAATTAGGTGTAAACTTGAAATTATATTTAGTAAACTGAATATTTTTTGGAAAATCTGCTGAATTAAAAATTTTTGACTATATAAGCTGAAAAATAATTGCATTATGATCTGAATACCTTTTTTTTTGCTTTCATTTAGAATATCTCTACTAATTCATTTATATTAAAGTATTTGACATGATTATTAGAATTTAAAATTCTATATACATCAAAAATAAAAAATTGTATCGATTCAAAGCATGAAAGCTTTTTTATTTGTAAATAAAATTTCTGAGGTTTGGTCGACCTTATTTAACTTTTTATGGGTAATAAAATGCAATTTTTAGTTTAATTTTCATAGATATATTTAATACACCCTTAAAAATATGCTATATATTTAACAATAATTGTAAAAAATCGAGTATTCCGGATCTAAATAAATAGAACAGATTTTAAAACTAGTTTTTATATATGGCACCTAATTTTTAAAAATTATTATAAATATTCATAAAAAAATATTGAAATCGTAGTAAAAAAATTGCTAAATGAATTGGAGATCTGAAAACATAAAATTAAAATGCATCGTAAAAAGAATATTACTACATCAAACCACACTTTGATTATTTTGTTTAATCCAATCAAATATTAATTTTAAAAAAGGATTCTAAGATACTCCGGAATGATTGCCTCTATTTCAAAATTTGAAAAAGTTCAAATCAATTAGTATCTAATAGATATTAATTGAATATATTCCGCTAGAAATAAAGAATAAAAATGGATATAAGCTATAAAATTTTAGCCACCCAAGATTCTAGATTAATTTCTTACATTTTTTTAACCCAGTTTTTTGTTCTTGTGTTGAATAATATTTTTCTGCTCATGGAGGCATAAAGTTTTCGTTTTTTTTTTGTATTACGGAATTTTATTGTAAGATAAAATTATTAAAAACTATAATATGAAAGCGTGAAAAAAAGAAAGTTAATTATAGAATTTTATATAATCCTAAATAAATGAGCTACTCTGCATGACTAACTGCTGCATACCTACGGGCAAAAGATGCAGTCTATTAACGAGAGATACCCCTTTTCAGAGCTTCAAGTAGGTGTATTACTAAGGCTAAATGATGCCAAGAGTTAAGCCCTTTTATAGAAAAAAATATTTCATTGAAGCTATTGAACTCAAGATAGGAATTTAGATCTAAAAGGATAATTTTTATAGTTAATTCTAAAAAATTATCAAAAAAATGTCATATGAATTAAAATTTAACGTTGATTCGACATTCAAGCTTATAAAAGAAGTTTATACTGTAATAATAATGATATTAACAGAAATAAAACAAAAATTTAGCTCATTTGAAATTTTTCTAGTAAGCAAAAAGTAAAATTAATACTGAAAAAGTTTTTTTCTAAACATTCCTAAAGGGAGCAAGGAATTTCAGTTATAATTCATCTTTAGACAATCTGGGTACAGATTTAGCACCCCAGATAGCAAAAGTATTAAAAAAAATTCTTTAAAATTATCAGGACACAATTTTCGTATCACTTTTAGAAAAATATGAAGAATATATAAAGAAAAAAAGGGAAAAAACCAGAGAATATATATAAAAGATATCAATAGGATGATTTTAATTTCCGCAGTAATTATATTCAAGATCTCATTATATAATATATATCAAATTGTAGCCACTTCAGATTTACGATTGAAATTTTAGAAAAAATAAATAAAAATCGCTTTGAAAAAACCCCTAATTTGTTTGAGGATCTTGTATATTTTTTCCAGTGAAAAAAATGACTTAGAAGATTTAGCAGATCTTTTTTCGAGAATTTTTTAGGATAAATCCCTTCCAATTCCTTCGACTCCATTAATTTTTTTCGCGTTTTTAAATTAATTATTGAATATTAAGGAACAACAGTATCTATAATTTAAATAAAGAAAGTTTAATGAAATTTCTACCTTTTAAATTTTTGGTTGATTGTCTAGATTTGCACTTGAATATGTTTTTTACTCATTATTAGGTACATATATAAATCGATAAATAAATATTAAAAATGATAAAAAAAATATTTAAAGATAAAGATGTGCATATATTTATATGAATTACTGATCTTAATAAAAAAACGGGTCAATTAATATGTAATTTTCTAATAAAAGAAAACCAATCGGAAGAACAAAGAATAAAAATTTACAGGGATAAGGAAGAAAACTCTTGTGTTATTTTTAATTTTTTTAGTTTGTTATAAATATAAAATGTACAAAAAAAAAATTCTCATTAAAACAAATAATAAAATTAGTAGAAGTTTTTTTTTGCAATTAAATAAAATTAAGAAAGAAAGTTTTTTGTTGTTATTTTTTTCAAAAAAAACCATTTCTTCGAAATATTAAAAAAAATAAATTGTAAAATTTATGATAAATTAGTTGAGAAGTAGATATGACCATATAATATATTATATTGATGATGCATTTAAATATGAAAATTTTGAATAGGTAATAAGATAATTTTTTTTTTATGAAAGAATTTATTAAATTATAATTTTTTTTAGAAAAATTAAGAGAGAAGTTAGGGGTTTTTGAAGATTTATAGGGTGTAAAGTTTTTGTTATGTTGAAAAAATTGAGGTTTATAAGGATTTCTAAGAAGTTTTGGAAGTTTAGATAACAGAGAATATTAAAAATATACAGGGTTTCAATACTTTTAAGCTATTGATACAGAAATTTCGGTTATAAAAGTTGAAGAGGTTGTAATTGCTGAGATATTCAAGGAAATTAAATAGGTTTGAGCTGCTGAGAAAAATAATCTAGTTAAAGTGGTTGTATTAGTTAGGATAATTGATTAAGTTTAAGCATAAAAAGCATTTGTGAAATTTGTGAAAGATCTGCAATTCGATGGGGTTGAGGCAGTTGAAGCAGTTGTGTTAGTTGAATTTTTTCGATATCTGAGTAGGTTTAGTCAGGTTTGATATTTGAGGCGGTTAAAAAATATTAGGCAGCCGAAAAAGGTTATAATTATATAAAGTAAATATAATAGGGGTGTTGAGCAAGTTTTATAAGTTTTATCATATGATGCGGTTGTGTCAGTTGAAGAATTTTTGGAAATTATAAAAAATTTAGCAATTTTATCAGTTTAGATATCGATAGATTAAAGGAAGTTGATGAAGTATTTTTGGAATAAACATTAGGAGCAGTTTTTAAATACAATTATTTGTGACATCTGTGTAATTACTGAAAGTTGATGTTCTTTAGAAATTTAATAGCTGAAGCATTTAAGAAAGCTTATTGTAAGCATCAGGTTTATTATATGAATAAGATATGATAATTAAAAGATATAAATTTTTTTGAAAAAATTAACTTCCAAAATTTGGAATTTATTTTTCTATTCAGATCTCTACGATATCTGAGTTATGTTTTATGTTTGAAAAAAAGAGGAAATTTAGTCCAATTAAGATCTGATCATTGCAGCTTTCAATCTTAAAAAAAAAAGATGTGATTTTTTTTTTATACTTAGAGATTAGTGATGATTTGGTTCAATTTAAATTACACCGTTAGCTTTATTTAACCACTAAAACCGGAAATAAATATTAAAATTACGAAAATCTCTAAATTTTTAATTTTAATCATTTTTGAACTAATATATTTTTTTGATTGTATAATCAAATCTGAATTTAAATTCTGAGAACTCATGATTTATTTACGCTATTCTTTAAAAATTTATTTTTCACGAGGTCCTCTAAAAAGAAATAAGAAATATCACCATAAAACTCTTTTTTTATGCAAAAGTGATATGTGGTTTTAAAATTATTTTTACACTTTTTCTCATTAAACTTCAATTTCATAATATTTTATCATCAGTTTGTTTGAAAATGGTTGCATAACTACAATCAATCGCAGTAATAAAAGTTTTACCCATTATGAACCTTATAAAATGAATTGCTTTAAGATCTGATTTTGGTTTTGTGAAGATTTTAATTCTTATTAAATTCGAAAGGATCACGTATTATTTATTTTCTTTATTATATTTTAGCCTGCTCATCGCTGATGGCTTGAAAAATTACATTTAATTTTTCCTCATTTTTCTTATTTGACTTGTATTGTTTTTATCACATTTGATAAATCAAGAAGTTATACCAAATATAATATTTAATTTTATATAATTGGATAGAAAATTAAATTTGGGCCTGCTAAGGGTTAAGGTTTGTTCAACCCCTCATTTCTTAAATAAAGCAAAGCATATCAATAAAAATGGGAAATTTAGCCACTATTTACATAAGCGATAATTCGAAATTTTAGTATTAATATGAAATTTTTTTATATTGTCGGAAGCGGTTAAAATATATCAGTTAAACTGATACAATTCGTCGCTCTTAAACTGTTATTGTGCGGCTAAAAGAAAGGCAATACTAAGTGCAATATTTTTAGTACACTCTACGCCCTTTCACAGCAGAGACTTTAGGGCAGGTATTGCTCCCTTACACCGCATATCCAAACTTCGCCCATTGCTCCCTGCACTAACAACACTAAGTGTTTGTAGAGCCTCCGCGGTAGGAATAACAGGTGAGAACCTTGCCCGAGGGTTGGGACCGGAACTTAACGAAAGTTCCAATAAAGAAGATACAAAATCTTCCATAACTGGTCCTCCCGCCATATATATCGATGGGTCTATGCCTCCAATTAGTTCAAGGGTATCAGTAGAGAGGGATGCCAAGTAACACTATCTTTATCTTCATCAACCTCTCTCCAAGTCTCAACCTTTGGGGCAAACCAATAAGGGTAAGCGCCGGACTTTATCAACTCATGGTTGCGCATAACCATGCCCACATATCTATTAAGCTAATGCCTCGCAAAATTGACTACAAATAATTTAACTATAAACCTACTTACAGATAATCAGCCCAGTCCACTAAAGTAACAACACAATATATACTTAAGACAACACGAGTAACAAAGACGTAAAATATAAAATAATTATATTCCGACAAAAGAGGAAAAACTAACTATACATATATCCATGACTATAAAGTGAACTAAAACAATCCTGAAGCGTGCTAAGAATTTCAGACAATAAGGGACGTAGCCTCACATAGGACGAAAATGCGCGTCCTACCACTTTAATATTTAAACCAAAAATTAGAGAACCATTTATTTGTTCATAAATTAAACCATTAAATTTACATATTATTGCAAAATTTTGAGTTAATATAGTTAAGATAGAAGTGCCAACTTAATTAGTTGAGGAATTTAAGCATATTTAAGAGAATAGTTTTTTTGGGTTTTTGTCTTGTATTTTTGAATGTATATTTTTATTAGTCCACAAATTTCTTGTAATAAAGGTTTTTTATTTTTACTTCATGATAACCGCTGAATTTTATTTATGTTATTTATATTGCCTATTTTATTACCTATATTAAAAGTAATTTTGTCTTACTTTAAATACTTATTTACAAAAGCTGTATTATAGATTAATTATTTGGCTTAAAATATCATAAATATTCAGTCATTTCTTAAATTCCAATATCTCAATGGTTTATTGGTTTTTAAATAGATATGTAAATAGCGATATTAGACAGAGAAGTATTCAAGATATAAATTCTGAATTATTGTATAAAAACATTCTTACTTAAAAAAAACTATTTTTTAAATATATTATAATATTTGAGCTCAAAATATTCGATAAAAACTTTTTTTCGGTTAAGAAAAAATAAAATTATATAAAGAAACTTTATGAAAACCATTTTTTTTAGACTTCTATGTTTTAATTTTCGGATTATATTGGCTAAATCAAAAGACTAACTTTTTTTTTTTTGGGGTTTCAAAAAAAATATTCGGATTTGTGCTTAAAATTTCAGGATTTAATTTCAATTATTTTTTTTCATTGTTCTGATTCACATACAAAATTTTATATATCAAATTTCATCTTCTGTATAAAAATGATTTCATTAATAACCATACTAAGTTTTTTGAATGTGTATATTCTCTTATCTTTTGAAATAATAATCATACCTTTGAAATAAATATTATACGATATAATATTTTCTAAGAGCCCATAAAGCATTTTTTTTTAAAAAAAATAAAATAAAGCCCCAAAATTTAAACTGGATAGATGCTAAATCAGCTTTACGCAAATAAGGCCATTCATAAAAACTTACACACACTTAAATTTTAAAAAATGAGTAAATTAACACCAATTTACATATATTTTAAGAGTTTATAAAAACTTTAAATACGGGTTAGGTAATATACAACTGCTTTATAAATATATTTTTTCGGTTTTAATTGGTATTATAAGTTATTAAATAAAATTCTGCATTTTTGGAATTTTCCTGCAGTTCAATTTTTTTCCTACGATTTAGATGTTTTTTTTTTGTATCATGGTATATTATTGTAAGATAACGCCATTAAAAACTATACTAAAAAATATATCAAAAACAGAAAAAGGCGTATATAAAAGTTTATTTTTCTAACTATAATAAGCTCCTCTGCCGGGCTATCAGCAGTAAACCTTCGGGAAAATGTACAATATACCGCCCAAAGGATTCCTACAGAAATATCTTCAATTAAGCTGGAGTTGAGGTAGTTTATATTCGATAATTAAGCCTTTTGATATTAAACTAAAGTTATTTGAAACGATCATGTCCCTATTAGAGGATTATTTCTAACAGGATTAATAAAATTGGGCTCCTACCTAAATTCCGTATTGATCGAAATGGCTTTCATACAAATAACTGTTGGACTCTGAGATCCGTCTGATTGTCTAATCCTGGACTTGTGGCAAGAAAATTAATCAGCTTTTCTAAAAGATCGGTTCCTCAGGTTTCGAGATTGTTCTTGTCTGAACCTCTGTCCTCCGAATCTCTGTGTGCTATATCCGCTACTCCCAACAGAAAAAAGTGCAACGCTCTGTGAGATTTTAGATAGTGTGCTTTGAAAAGAAAACTACTTAAGCCCCTAAAAGTAATCCTCTTTAAATATCCTTTTTTTATTTTACACCAATAAAAATAATTTGATGTTTGTGTTGATAATTTTTTTTGGAAATTAAAATTTTTAAAAAATTACATTAAATTTATTGTTTAATTGGGCTTATATATTGAAGCTTGTAACATTTTTACTGTTTATTAAAATTTTTTAGAACAAAAATCACAATTTTGGGGTATTTACCCAGTCAATGGAAGTTTGGATATATTGACTAAGAGCTATTTTTTATAAATTTCGAGATTTGTTTCTCGAAATTCTGCGTAAAAAAAAAGTTTCTCGAAATTACAAGAATAAAATAAATATTTCAACTCCTATTACCATTTCTGGGCCCAAATTCATCAATCTCCTTTATCCATGAAAATTACCAACTTAATTGGCTTGAGTTTCAGTGCTATCCAATAGTGTATAGACAAAATATATCCAAAGATAGCATTCATGAATAAAGAATATGCCATTTTTGTTTTTCCATTTCTGAAAGGGTTAAATAATTGTGAAGCCAAATTTACTTAATTTTTGCAATTGCAAATGCAGAATCCCCAATTAAAGTTAGGGAATGAAAATGCAGGAAAAAATCAGAAATGCAGAATATACTTATAAATCACAGATTTTCAAAAAAGACCGCATAAATTTACTCAGAGTTGCTGTCTAATACCATTTATCCTTTATTTTCGCAGTCCACTTTCCATCTTATCAACAGATTTGTATGGTTTAGTCGAAATTTTGATAATGCTATCTCTATTCTGGCTCGAGATATTTTCTATGTTCCAATGGATGTATTATTATATTTTGTTTTGTTTTATAATTTTTTTGAACTTATTTATATGGTTTACAATTTCTCTATAATTTATTTCATAAGGTATTTCGTTTACCCTCATTTTTTTTATAAACACGTTTATAAATTTCTAATAGTATTTTATTCCAGGGGATCTAAAAAATATATGCCTAATACATTCATCTTCATTACCATATGTGTTACAATTATCATTAGAAGAAATGTTTCAAACTCGAACTCCATTTTTTTACCTTTCCAGTATTATTTCTCAAGAGTAAAATTTTTACAGTAGAAAAACAACTTTAGGTTCAGAGTTTATTTCGATTTTTCCCTATTTGAAATTAGTTATTTCATCAAAATAATCATCCATTTTAGCTTCTTGCACCTATGAAGTGATATTTTATTCATAGATCTTCATTTTATATAGAATCTTTTATTTTTTTTATGTTTAAAATCCATCAAAACGACGAAAGAAAAACTATTTTTATTGCACTGGATGAAATCTTAGATGTCGATTACTTTAATCCTGTTAAATTACAAGTTTATTTTTCCATATATATATATATATTTGATTATTTTATTGGTAATTATTTCCACTTTTATATTTTTGTTACTTACGAATATCCCTGACATATTTTTGAAACTTTTTTTATATTTTCAATATCTTAAATTTCAAGTTTTTAATTTCAGAATTTTTAAATTTAGTTTTTTTTTCTGGTTCTAAAAAATCTTTACTTAAATTAACCAAATCTAATGAGGACCATTTTCTTAAACCGTTTTTTTCTACAAATGCTATATTTTTTTATGTCTTTATAAATTTTTTTTTCGAAAACAAGGGAGTTTTTTTTGAGATATTATCATCGTTTTTTATTAACAAGGAGTAATTAAGTTAATCCCTTTTAGTTTTTATCTGACCAAAATATCTCTTATGTAAGTTTTTTTCTATCTATATCGTGTATTTTTTTATTTTTGACGAATTAATTAAATATAAATTTTGAGAAAATATGTCAGATAGGGTTTCTATAATATTTGCTCCCAAACCACCCAGATTTTTCGGAAGCTCGAAAATTTCAATATTTATTGTTGATTTTTTATTTTCCTGTTATAAAAAAAATATTTAGAAATTTAAGGTCATTAATTGATGTCTTGACTTATTATGAGTGCAGAAAACCAAAATTTTAATTATAAAAGTGTATTTTTAGCAGGATAATTCACTTTAAAAATATTTTTCGACTTAGCCTGATGTTTATTAAGCTAACATTTTTTTAAAGACTTTTTTGTGGAATTTAAGTTTGCCCAATCTTTGCTGAAAGATATTAATGAATATCTGAAGTTAAGGCGATAATCAATTTTATTTTATTTATTCAACAAAAAATTTGAGTACCTAATTTTAATTGCAGTTGATTTATAGGTATAATCTTTGAATTTTTATCTCTGAAATGAAGAGCAAAGATTTTTTCATTGCCATTATGTCATCTTCAAAAAATATTCTTATAGATATTTCGTTGGAGTACTCGTTTATTTTAAAATTATTACTAGGGATTTTTATCTCTTGAATATTTTTTCTTATTATTGATAATAAAGGTTCAATTATTGGGTTATATAGCAGGTGATATAGTGAATCGTCTTTATTAACTTTGCCTTATGAGGATGTTTTTGTTAATCATCCATTGATCTTAATTAATTATTTAGCCCCAGAATATATCTTTAAATTCAAGCTTATATATTTTCCTCAAAAATTTAACTTTTCTAGTCTATAAATAAAAATTTCCGGTTTACTCGATATATAACCTTTCTTGATCTAGTATCAATAAGTATCCTTATATCTTTTTTGGGCTCTCTTTACTATTTTCAAGCAAAAAGGCTTTTTTAAAAATGCTATCAAATATTTATATATCTTTGATAAAACCAATTTGATCTTTTTTATAAAAAATCCTAATAAAATTTCGCATTATATTTGATTAACTTTTTGTTAGAATTTTCTAAGCAGTGTTTGAAAAAAAAACAGGTCAATAATTTTTAATTCTCTTAAATCACATCTTTTTGATAGAAATATAAAAAATACCTTCCCATTTTAAAATTTCATTGATTTCCAGCTAAGTTATATATACCCTTTCAGGTATGAAACTTATATAACTATCCAAATTTTAGATAAATTCGAAACCAAGCTCTTCTTGACCTAGTGATTTGTTTTTATGACCCTCAATAATCAGTGCATCAACTTCGTCTTTGAAAAAGTATCACTCAGTATTGTTTTTTTCATGATATTTTCGAAAATTAGTTTATTTATAAATAGTTTTGATCTGTATTCGCTATCTAAATTAAATTTTTTAAAAAAAAATTCTTAAAAATCAGAGATTTCTTTGATTTTTTTTATTCGGATAATTTGTCACCAGTAATACAAATAATTATTCTTACCCCCCCCCCTCCTGATATTTTATTGTATTAAAAAATAGTTTACTTGATTTTTCTTTTTTTTTCTACTCATCAAGTTCTAAGACCTTATAATATTACAGTTATTCAATAGCAGTTTTTTTTATAAATCTTTTTTTATAATCAGTTACTTTCGAATGCCCATTCATTTGTATTTTATGGCTAAATTTGTTGTTTTCTAATCAAGACATTGATCTTCGAGTTAAGTTTATACTAGTTGTTATAATTCGATGTTCTTTCGAAAAAAAGTTATCAATTTTTCTTATTTCTTGCTTTATTTAAGCCCATTTTTTTGCAATATCCTTTTTCATGTTTGGTTTTTTCAAATTACTTATATCAATTGAGTGAAATTGATATATTTTAAAACCTCACTATTTATAGTCCTCATATTATTTTTCTTAATTCGAATTCTAAAATTTATAGTACTGTAAATATTTTAGTATATATTTACTCTTACTAATTTGTGTTCAGAAAAAAGTCCTATTCTCTATTCTCTATTTCATTTTTGCTCTGAGAAGATGTTATCAGATATAAATATCAGATATATTCTAGATTTAAATTTTCTATTATGTTTCATACGAGAGTTTTTTTTGGTTTTTTAATTGCGATTCACGGAAACTTAATAAATGTAATTAAATCCTTAAATTTAATCGCTGGTCTTTGGAGGAAAATTATATTGTATATCCAACTAAATTAAAATATATTAGCACAATTTGATTTTCAGTTTTATGGAATGTAAATTATAAAAATTTAATAAAGCTTTTTTAAAATTTATTCTCGGCTGGTTTTATATATTTTTTGAATTCTGTTGTGAAGGATCTTTAGACCTGGTTACTTTTTTGATTGATATTCTCCATATAAGTAGCCTGATAAAATAGATAAGTATATAATATTGTTATTGATTAATATATCTGTTTTTTAATTAAAAGATGGGGTTAATATAATCTACTATCCATTTCTTGTTTTCATTTGAATTAATATTTACCTTCTGAATATATGTTATATCAAGTTTTATTTTATTTTATTTTTATTAGACATTACTTTAACATTCCGTGACGATATATAATCATCATTTATATATATTATTATTATTGTCAATTTAATGAAGTGGGTTGTTATCATAGTCAATATAGAATTTTTTACAATATACATCCATATTGAAAATCTTTTTCAAGGTCTGTACCGGTAGATTTTTTGTATGGAATTTCTGGATTATTAAATATCCCCTTAGATATGTAGTCTTTTGTATAGTTATTAAAATTTTGGTGTGCTATTGTGTCATTTGTATTAGTATTGCTTTCTTTAGCAACTTGATATGAAGTTATAATGGATTTTGTTCCGATTTTCAATACTTTAATAATATCTTTTTTATTTGTGGCTGGTTTAGTTTCAGCCTTATTAATTTTTGTCACTGATTTCTTGATGATGATGTTATTGTTATTTTTTATCCCAATATCGCGTTTTTACGAGTTTTATACTGTCCACAGATATTATGATTATTGAATCTTTGTTATTTTGTGGATTTTCAAATAAAATTATAATGGTTTCATGTTCTAAAATATTTATTTGTTCTTCTGTTAAATTTTAGTAGTTTAGATTTGAATTAATCTTTTTGCTATACACATAATTTACCGAATTTATAAATGACTTATATACTGAAGCTATGGGTATATTTTTCATTTCAATTTTAGTAATTGTATCAGTGATATCAAAAGATATGAAGGATATTGTTTTTTCTTGATTTTTAGAATGCATATTTATTCTGCTTTGATGGTAAAGTTAGGGATGTGTGATTAAAATTTTATATTTATAAATTTTATTAAGGTATTGCTTGATTCTGAAGAATTTTTTTTTCTTTTTTCTTTGGTAATTTTTTTTTATCGACTTTAAGGGATTGAATTTCTGGATCTTTTTTCACCAGTGTTTGGCTTCTTTTCTCATTCGTAAACTTTTGATCCTTCTGATCTAAAATATGCGTAGATGGGTATGCAACCAATGAAAATTGAGGTTATATTGATTTTTATACCCAAAAAAAGAAGTTTAGTTTTTTATTTTTCCAGGCTTGATTTCAAAAAACATTTTTTTACTGGTTTACAAATCAGATTAGTTGCTTTTTTAGCGCGTAATGTCTATTATTTCTGATATTTTTTTCAAATTCTTGTATATTTCTCCAAAAACTTTGTATACTGGATTATTGAAATTTTTTAATAATTAATTTTTGTTATACCTTCATCCTCATCTAAAACTTTAATGAAATCGAACAAAATTATATAAACTTCCAATTCCGAGTTTATGAAAAAAATTTCCTATGTCAAATTATTAAAAGCCATCGATGATGCGTTATAGCGCCGTTAAAACCTTCAGTTTTTGCGATCTTGACATAATTAAGTACGATTTCGTAAGTTTTTTTATATCTTAAAATTTAGACGTTGAAGCTCTGATTGATTTTTCTTCTGAATAGCTATAGAGTATAGGTGATTTTTTGGGATATTAAAAGTTTCAAATATGTTTGGCAGAGACTTTTGGCGTTTTTACTCTTGCATTAAAGTATTGATGTTTGTTTAAAACATATCCCCAATCTTGTTTTTGTGGACTCGTCGCGTTTATGGGGGCAAATACAGTTATTGAATATAACTATCTTTTCCGTTTAAGAAAGTTGAAAGTCTATTTAAAGTTCGATAAGATTAGATAATCTAATTTTCAAGTTTGGAAGTAATAGATTCTTAAGAAAAACGGAAAGGGGGTCAAATAAATAGTTTAAATTGGTTATAGATTACAGGATTCCCCTTTTTTATTAAACCATTGACCCAAAATTAAATATTTGATTAAAACGATAAAATCTTTGGCCCAATTATGTAAATCCAATGCCAAAATTTAATAATTCAATCTCCCACTGCAATAAGGCACCCCCCCCCTCCCACCACAACCACCAAAAAATAATAATTTCACTATTTCAGGATATATGATTTTGTTTTAATTGATCATCTTTTACAATAAAAATTTAAGACTTAGAGTATGTCACCTTTTTGCATCATAGCTCTAATCTTAATTTTAATGATCTAACTTATAGTATAGTATAGTATAGTATAGTATAGTATATATAGTATGAAGTTTCAATTTTTTTCCTTCATAAAAATAAAATCATTGTTGATTTATATTATGAATTAGACTGTTTCAGTGATATTTTCCAACCGTACAATTGAAATACTGGATCAAACAGCTATTTCGAATGTTCAAGATTTTTTTTGCAAAAAGAAATTGCTATTTTTCCTAAAAAATATAAATTTATTATACATTTTAATATTTTATTTTAAGCTTTCAAAAAGTAGGTGAAATTTCCAACTGGAGAAATTTATTTAAGTAATATTCCCAAGACCAAATCACACTATTAAAATAATCCTTTTCAGGACCAAATTAGAAACTAGTAAAATACTATTGTATATTAGTAAAATCGATTTCAAAAAAAGTAAAAATTTATTGTATAAAAGTCCAATCAATTAAAAAAAAAGTAAAAATGAATTCGAAAAAAGTAAATCCAATTTAGGAAGAATTGCTTTTGTTTATGCTTTGTTGGGAATTCGCTTTAAAAGACCTATTTTTAACACCATTATTTGATTTTTTTTAAATATTAGATATTCGGTTTTATATTTTACCCCATAATTCTATTTCTAAGCTTGTGAATTTTTAAATTATATTGGGTCAGAGTATAAAGGTAAATTTGGGGGTTTTAAACGGAAAATAAATAAATTGGGTTTATTTTTCATGTTTTTTTCTAAATTCACATTTGCATTTACGAATTACAGTTGGTAGCAAAGAGCTCGATCAAAAATGCACCATTTTGGTTAAATTTCAGAAATATTCCTGAAATAATACTTTTAAATAATATAATTTCTATAAGATACTGCATATTCATAACATAAAAATTTAAGTTATAACAATTTCCTATCGTTAATTATATTATGTTATTCTAAAAGAATATATCTGTCAATTTCACTGAAAGATCAATAAATTTGGTATGCTCAGTTAAATAAATTAGCCAAATAGATTATTTTATATTAAAGCCTTTTAAATGAAGATTTGGCTGTAATTTTGACCTCGTTAAGAGTATTCGACTTATTTTTTACAAGCCTTTTAGCACTATGTGTGCCTTCATGGACGCGATTTCTCTTTGATTTTATTCAAATAGAAATGAAAGAGTTGAAATATATTGAAAATACAAGTTTTGGAAAATTCAATTGGAGCCTAAAATTTAAATTGTTTATTTGTATTGTGTGTTGTATTATCCAAACACACATCCTTTTGCTATATTATTATAAATGGAAACAGATTTGCCGAATTTATTTGAAAAGCCATTTGGAGTAAATACACTTTTAAAAACAATTAAATTTCAGCAAAAAATAGTTTATTGCGCTTTTCCCAAATTGGATTTACTTTTTTTTCTTTGATTGGGCTTTTATTTAATAAGTTTTTACTTTTTTCGAAATTGATTATACTAAAAACCAACATAAATTTACTTTTTTCGAAATTGATTTTACTAAAAACCAATATAAATTTACTTTTTTCGAAATTAATTATACTAAAAACCAACATAAATTTACTTTTTTCGAAATTGATTTTACTAAAAACCAATATAAATTTACTTTTTTCGAAATTGATTTTACTAAAAACCAATATAAATTTACTTATTTCGAAATTGGTCCTCAAAAGGTGTATAAGGTAAAACTAATAGCGAAAACGTTATTACCTTTAATGATTTAACAGCTTTATATTGTGAAAGAAGCTTAATTCATAGATAAATATATTATGAATAGTAAATTGCGCCTATTTGGTGTTGTAGGGGGGGGGGGTTATTGTAGTGAATATTACAGCTATTAAAACGGGAATTTGGTTTTATTAAAATGGGTTGTTGGAATTATATAATTGGACCAAAGATTTTTCATTTGGAATTTAGATTTTAATAATTCGGGCCAAAGGCTTTATAAAAATGGGAATCCCTGTAAAAACTTTTTCCTTTTCTCCCACTCTTAAGTTTTATGATTTACAAGAAATTAATTTCAACGGATATTTTTCACAATAAAAATTGTGATATAATTTTGATATTTTTGTTTGATACAAATATTTATCTGCTAATAAAAATCTTTTTTGTACAAAAAAAAACTTATTTAAATATAAAAGTTTTAACTATCTCAAAATCATTTTGGAGTTTATTTCATATTAACATCGCCCTATTGCATATGCATGCTTTTATTAATAGTGTTTAAAAGCTAAATGTATATATTTTTTGCAAATTTGACGTTGAAAATATAAATAAGTGGTACGGAATATACGATATTTTTATATTAAACTACAAATTATACAGAAATCTCCCAATTTTTTTAATTAGAAATTATATTAATATTTAATGTGAAATTTTTTTCTAAAATCTCTCACAGTGGAGATATAATTCAAACCTTTGAACTCCCATATTTATGAAGAATATTTGGTATAAAATATCTTATTTCACCAAAAAAAACCCCCCCCCCGATAATTTATTATTGACTATTCATCAAAATTTATATATCCAAGTTTAAATATAAATATTACATTTACAAACATTTATATTTCTGATATCCTTACCAGAAGGACTTATTATAAATATCAATAAATAAAAAACATTTTTATTTAAATCAACTCAATTCACATCGGAAAAATAAATGATATATAATAATAATTGCAAAAATGATCAATATTTTAAATATTTTTGCAAAAATAGTCAGTTATAAAATAATTGAAACCATTCAAAATTCTTAGTTTGGTTTATTAATTTGGCGAATCATCTTCTTTATGAAAAATAAAAATAGAAAAAATATTTATTAGCCAAAAAGATGTTAATATTTCCTATTTCCTGTTTCTATTATAATTCGTAGAATTTATAATAATTAAATGAGTAACTGTAAACTAAAAACCGAAATAATTTTGGGAATGTTAATCCAAAGCCTGGAATGACTTCATTTAAAAGAAAAATCAAACTTTAAATTCCAGAAAAGCGTATTTTTTTAGGGAAACTTCTATTACAATTATGTGGAATGTTTCTATACACCAAATGTATCATAGCACAGGATATTTGAATTAAAAAATATATTTATTTTGTGAGATTCGGACATAGTAAAGGGCAAAAATCATTTTAAAAAAAAATTGATTAAAAAAAATTATTATTATATCCAAATTCTCCTTCTCTCAAAAAAATCTTAATATTATATAAAGTATTTATTCCAAGATTCAGGGCCAATTTTCTTTTTTTTTAAAATTTTTTGTAACTTGGGTTCTGGTTTTACTGGTAACAGTGATAGAAGATTTCGCACGATATATAATACTGTAATAAAATCTTAATATAATATTCAGATATATTTTGATTCTTTAAAACATTTAAATATTTTTATTTTTCTGAAAAACATAATTATTTTAGTAAAAAATTTTTAGGTGATACTCTTTTTTGGTATGTGATAAAATTTCTTTGTGATTTGATTTGTAAAAATATCTTCGTCTCTGAAGAGCAAGATATGTCCCGTTTAAAATATTATATTTATTATTGAGACCTCTCGATATTATTAAATTAAACAAGTTTTTTAATTTCTTAAAATAAATATAAAAGTTTCTCTACATCCGTATTAATCACAAAAAATTAAATAATCCCGTTTTTAAATGTTAAATCATTACTTCAAACTTATTTAATCCCCTTTTATATTAATAAATTTTAACAAAGATATTCTTTATCCAAATTTTACATCTTTATAATTACATAATTTTAATATGTAAATTAGTTTAATTATAAATTGGACTAAAAAAATCAATTCATTTAAACAAGAAGAGTTATATAAAATTTTCGTAATTATGTAACTTGATTAAAATAAAATACTAAAAGATTTTTTCTTTAAAAAAGTCGTTGAAAAGTTAAAAAAAGAATATGAATATTCTATATTATTACTAGAGATTGCCTCTTCATGCTCTCTTTTCTCGTCACATTTTTCCACAATTTCTACGGTTTACTTTTGATTGCGATCTGGACTCCCCGAAATTCAAATACCTATTCTTTTTTTCGACTTTCAGGACGTTTATTCATATATTTAGAAATGCTATATCCATCAGAAAAAAAACTTGAAATTTAAAATGGCCTTAATGTAGACGATAAGAGATTAAAAATTATTATATCTATTTTAAATATTGCTATAAAACTCATCGTATTTTATTTTCATATAAAAAAGAAATTTCAATGTGAAAAAACACAGAATTTTATTTTTATTTTTAAAAATATATTAGCAATTTATATTTGGAAGGTCGATACTCTTAATTATAAATTTTTTTCTTTCTACTTCAAAATTTTTTTCATCGAATCGCTCAGCCTTCTGCCACTTCCTCGTATTATATTACTCTTCAGAATTTAGTTTTATAATGAACATCAAATTCACTTTCCAAAGCTTTGATATAATTTTTATAAATACCCTCACCAATTTTAAGGTAAAAATCGTCAATAATATATCAAAGTATGCAATCGATCTTAATTTAGATTCCAATTATTTTCTGACTCGAATATTTTGAGAGATAATATCTCATATCTGGGATTGAAAAATAAAATGTTGCTCAATTTTCATATCCTATCTCTTTAAGATATACATAAGTTCTTATATACACCAATTTAATATTATCCTTTTTTTTTTTCAAAATCACCATCGGCATCTCAAAGATCTTATTTTATTTTTTTTGCAAGATTTCTCTTAACATATTTCTATTTAATTAAATTGACAGCAAATTTTTTCTTCTAGAGGTGGTTTTTATGAAATAGAAGCTTCAATATCTTTTATATCATCATTCATCAAAAAAAAATTGATATGAATTTATTGATTTTTTTTAAATTTTTCAAATATAAATTCCAGGATTCTGTGGTATCTAAAGAAAATATTCCAAATAATACTAGGATAAAGTTTTCAGTGCCTTATTTTGCTGATTCCAAAAAAATTTCACAAATATATATTGGCTTTAAGTTTAATAAATCCAGATATATAACTGGGATCGAAATTTGTTATATTGAATACAAGAGCTAGGAAAGATTTGCAGAAGTGAAGTCTTAATTCTCTATTTTTAAAACGGAATTTATTCGCATGATTAAATCCTGAAATTTTATCTAATAGAAACTCACTTTTTTTTTTATTATCTTTTTTCTCTCATCAGCACAATAATTTTAATACTCAAGAATACCGTATTCCAATTATTAATTTATTTCATATCTAAAATATTTTAGCTAAAATTATTTAGCATCTATTGACCACGAGCAGGGGGAAAATTCCATTGAATTTTCAGATATTTCTTTTACCTTTTTCCCAATCAATCTAGGGCCGATAAGATAGCATAAATTTTTCTGATTCTTATAAAGAAAGAAAATAACGTGCTTTATCAAATATATATTAAAGTTATATTCACAATCTGCATAAATATGTTATGAAGTTATGAAGTTATGAAGTTATTCTCTTTTTGTGCTAAAAACAAATTCATAAAGACTTAACAAAAAAAAAATTTTTGATTAAAAGATCTAAAAAAAAAATTATTTTCAAAGTTTTTAATATGGGTATTCCAATATTTATTTATTTTTTCAAAAAATTCTATGAATTGTTTAAATCCCGATTCGATTTTTGATGAGGTTAATGATACCATGCCAACAAAGAGTATTACCTAAAAAAAATTTACAAAAATAATTTAGTTTTTTTAGAAAAATAAAAATGTCTAAATGTTTTACAGAATCAAAAGATATCTGAATATTATATTAAGATGTTATTACAGTATTATATATCGTGCGAAATCTTCTATCACTGTTACCAGTAAAACCAGAACCCAAGTTACAAAAAATTTTAAAAAAAAAGAAAATTGGCCCTGAATCTTGGAATAAATACTTTATATAATATTAAGATTTTTTTGAGAGAAGGAGAATTTGGATATAATAATAATTTTTTTTAATCAATTTTTTTTTAAAATGATTTTTGCCCTTTACTATGTCCGAATCTCACAAAATAAATATATTTTTTAATTCAAATATCCTGTGCTATGATACATTTGGTGTATAGAAACATTCCACATAATTGTAATAGAAGTTTCCCTAAAAAAATACGCTTTTCTGGAATTTAAAGTTTGATTTTTCTTTTAAATGAAGTCATTCCAGGCTTTGGATTAACATTCCCAAAATTATTTCTGTTTATAGCTTACAATTAGTAACATTATTTTGGATATTTTTAAATTTTTTATGGTTAAATTTTAAAAATAATTAAATTATCCAATAGATAATCAAATTTTGAAAAAACCAGCTGAATTATTAATCTTGCTATCGATTTTATCAAATAAAGGTCAATTTATAGAGTAATATGTCAATATGAATTCAAAAAAAAACTACATAACAATAAAATCCTCTAATGATAAACAATGTATCTGAAAGAAGTTTAAAAATAATAATATTATAATTAACGCGCAAAATTACGCGAAATTTTTTTTTTTCTAATTTATTTATAAACCTGATTAATTAAGGTTTTAAAAAGACTTTATAGCTTATTATATTAATAATAAATATTTAAAATAAAAAATTCTTTAAAACTTGTAAACTTAAAACAACATCCCTCTGATGGAAAATGGGATATTTCAGATGAAGAAACTTTTTTGAATTCCTTGTGCTTTTGGAAATAAAATATTCCAAAATTTTAAAAAACTAAAAATTTATTGTGAATTACTGCATAAACTTGAAAACCCCATATTTTTTTATCAATATGAAAATTTGTGACTCTTATGGTTATAAGATAATGTTATTTTTACATAATGACGATCATTTAGAATCAGTTAGAGGTTTATCAGAAAACCTTAAGGATGAGGTATTATATCTCAGTAAAAATGGTTTCAAATCTAGACTATATAAAGAAAATTTTGGAAAGCAAAGGGTTATCCGTTGGAATTAAAAACATTTTAATTTGTGTTAAAATCTAAAAAAACAAAAATAAATCAAGATACCGCCCCACTTTAGATAAATTTATTGATATTTTAAAATAATTAAATGGAACGAAGCCATTAATGAGCCTTACTTACCTGATTATCCAAGCGATATTTCAAATATTTAAGCCTTATAACCTCTAAATGTGGATTAAAACCTTTATCTATTGCTAAAAATATTACATAAATTCACTTTTAAATTATTTGAAAAAGATTATTCTGTTTTAATAGCTGGTATCTCCGAAATTATATAGAATTCATACCCGTTTCGATATCTGTTGTAAGCAAAGATTCCACTGAATCTTATACTTGGATTCTGGAAATTTTAAAAAGAAAGATGGATATTTATCAATTTGTAACGAACAAGTAGGTTCAATCTTCATACTGAATATTTTATCCGATAGAGAAAGTCTCTCATAATCATAATTGGCTGCTATAAAATCGAAAATGATATAAATAAGGAAAATTGGTCATTTGGGAATGGCTAGGATTTTCAATTTGTCTCCTTCCCTCCTTTCCATAGTTTATCTAACATCCCCACTTTATCTTTTTATTATAAAATCTTTTCCATTTAACCTGATCATTACAAAAAAAAATTTGGGGAATTTAGAACTATATATCAGACTCATACCCTCAGATTTCATGAGCCTTCAATAACTTTCACCCATAAGATGAAAAGAATAAATTTTTGGTTTTATATTTCTAAAAAAATAATCAAACTGATAAAGGTTTTAGGTGTAAAAATGAAAAATATTATAAATATTTACTTTATCAAGCTTCAACTTATGCCAACAAAGAATTTATTTGAAAAGGAAAAGAATTTATTTCAAATAAACTTGAGAAATTTCGGGGATTTGAAAACAAGGATTGAAAAAATATTTGATCAATTTTTAAGAAAAAATTATCTCTGGTATGGGGGTTTAGTGTATTTTTCTCCATAAAAAAACAACTGTCCAGAAAGATTCAATAGAACCTTAAAAGACAGATATACAAATTGGAACAAATAAAATATCTAAATTTTTTGAAAATGTCGTTTAAGGCGTTTAAGGATTATGTAGATTTGTATAAATCAGAATTTGAAACGATTAATTAAAATGAAATATTTCTGCTTAAAAACTCAAAAAATAGGATCTTATGCATTCCGTATAATGTTGATTTCAGGATATATCTCGTTATTACTAAGGAATTGAGTCCCGAAAAAACCCCCAAATTACGGTATCAATTATAAAAAGTATTTGAAACAAGTTTTATTATTTGTCGAAATATTTCGAAGATTGCTGCTAAATATTTTTAAGAATTAGAATAAGATGTTGAAGAGACGTTTTTTTCCCATGAAATTTTTTTTTTGAAAATCAAAAAGCGCTGTGATACATATTGGTTTTTTAGTCAATTAAATATTTTCAATCATATAAACGTAACATCATTACAGGATTTTAGAAAAGCTGCAAGACCAAAAAAGATACCCAAAAACATAATCTTTAACAATGATTAATGCAAATTATATTTTATATACTTTATTTTCATTTGAATAAAAAAATCAAATTCTTTAAAATATGAATCCATTGAATAAATTTTAAATTTTTCAGTAGCTTAGATGATTTTTTTCAATGTTTAATTGATATTAAATATATATATATATATATATATATATAAAACTATTAATACAGTATCATTTAATGTATATAAAATGTCAATTATGAAATATTGATACCCCAAAATATCCATTTCCTTAAAGCCATGATCGGCTTTTATCATTTTTCTAGACTCAGAAAGTTTTTTTTAAGTCAAATTAACTTCAAAATCTAATTAAATATATTATATAATAAATTCAAAAGATCGATTTTAAAAGTAAATTTGTTTGAAATCTTAACTTAACGAAGATATTTCTTGAAGGGGTAGTTTTCCGATGTAATTTTACATCAGCTTTTATTTTTAATACCATTCAGTGAACAGTAACTGTTTTTATCAATTTATCGAACGAAAGCTTATTGAAGATTATTAGTTCAAATACTTTGACTTTGGAAAAATTTAATAATTCTGGCTAATATAATTTCTAATTCGTAGTAAAAAAATTATTTAAATTTATAAAAATTTTCCACAAATTGGTTTGATAAATTCCCCTAGTTTCATAATAGAAAATATTTGCTTATGCAGATAATTTTTTAAGATTTTTTTGACATTTATCACCCAAAAAAGTTATATAAACCAACACAAAGAATTTTGAAATTATCATTGACCCCTTTTTTATATAGCAGAGTCATATTTGGAAATAAAAAATATCGTTTTAAATTTTTTTTTAATTATTTAAAGTTAAAAATAACATAAATAGATATATTTATATCTAAATAGACCTTTATTTAATAAATAAACAACTAGATTGATAACACGGTATATATTTTACTAATTTGGCAATTATTGGCCAATTTGAATAAATTTTATCAACTAATCTTTTTTAATTTTTATTTTTCGTATAGAATATGATTGGCCAAATTAATAGTCCAAATTAATAGCCCAAACTAGGAATTTAAACTATAGTTATAACTATTTTAGCATCTGGCTATTTTTGTAAAATTTTCCAAAATTTTGATCATTTTTGCAATTGTCACGAAATATTATATTGTTACATTTTATTCATTAGTTATGGTATCCTGATAACCCAAATTACTACTATTCGGTTTTATAATAAACAAAAAAAAAGAGATTAATCTTTAGGTGCAAAAATTATTGATAATATATCTAAATTTTCATTCTTTAAAAAATTTCTTACTAAAATACCTTAATATTAGCTTATTCACCACTGCCACTTCACATATATTTTTTTTTCTGAGCTTTTATGAACCTAACTTGAAAAAAAAAAAATCTGTCTTTTTTTTTTTTGAATTTAAAAAAAAACCTTCTACTAACCTTTCACTTTAATCTTTTTTTATGATCGGCTATAATAAAAATATTTTTCTAAAATACAGCGGTATTAAAAAAAAAATCAAAAAGTAATTAAATTTTATATTGAGAAGTCATAAAAGCTATTTATGTATCACGATTTAAAATATTAACCATATCCTTCGCAAAATAAACTAAATAAAAAATTTAGAAATCATAAAATGTTTAAAATATCAGATGGTTGCGTAAAAAACTTTTAATTCACTTAAAAAAACGGTATTTTATTATCAAATCTTTTGAATATGCCTGTAAACCCTTTCGTGGTCCAAAAATAAATTAAAGCTAATAAAATTCTGGATTTTTAAATTAATTTCAATTTTTTAAGCGTACATCGTATCTTTTAAAAAATTTCTGATCCGCTGGAAATATTCTGATTTATTATTTTCTAGCCTGAGTTTTTAGTAAAAAATATTTTATCTTTATTAAAACGTGTGACATAATTTCCACTTATTTAAAATAATTTAAATAAATAAATTATTATCCAGTAAATTTTTCAAATGAAAAATTACATGAAAAAACTTAATTTTTAAGATTAAAAGAATCTTATTATAGAATTTACTTACTCTCCATACCCAAAAATATATTAATGCATAAAAAGATTATGTTTCACATTTAATTATTTAATCGGGATAAGAAAAAAAAGATTAATTTGATTTTTAAAACAAGGATTACTAATTTAAAAAAATATTCATTTTTTACAAATGGAATCACCAACTTTAAAAATAATGATTGTTTTTTTTTTTAATTCTATTAACTTGCATATATATTTTTAACATAAATCTCGTTTATTACTAAAAACTCGTTTTATTAACAATTAAAATATCTTTTTAAGATATTATTTCGGTTATTATTCAATGTAAAACTAATTTAGCTTATTGGATATTATTTTTTATAAAGATCCAATAAATAATGAACATCTAACCTTTTCTGTTTGTTTTTTGTTCTTTTTTTAAAAATTTATTTATAATTTTATTTTCAGCCTTAGACTATGTAAAAATCAAGGCCATTTTGAGGAGAAAAAAAAACGGATATGGTTATTTGAATCTTTCGTTCTAATGAGTGTTTTATTTCGTTTTTAATAATAGTAAAAACGAAAAACTATTATGTTGAAAATTTAGTACCAATAATAACACATATAATAGTACATTTTATATCTCAAAAATCTTTATTAGTAGATCGTATAAAGAGAAGAGAAACCAGAATTGACAGAATCTTTTCTCGTAAAAATTTATAAGATAAACTCATGAAGAGTTTTAAAAATGGTTTATATTTAATAATTACAGTTTCACTAACATAATCCATCTTTTATTCAAAATAAAAATAATTGGGTTATTACAATTTTTTAAAATATTGATTCAAGTAGCTTAATGAAAAGAAATTTATGGATTTTTTACCTACCCCCCCCCCTCTCCAGCTTATTTAATAGTACTGGTAAAAGTAAGTATCATCAAAAAGATAATGATTTAATAGAAAAAAATAATAACCAAAATATGAAATAAACTCGATATAAGATTATCTCACATCTTCTTTTAGTCCTATATAAATTTGGAATTTACTTATATAGAAGTTAATTTCTTCCTTGGAACATAAATTCTTTCTGATTTTTCAATCATGAGGACTAATCTCTACGGGCTTATTTCCAGAAATTAGAAGCTATTTTATTATAAAACATATTTCTATATCTAAAGTTCCGATCTCATCATTCACTTCTGACTTAGATAAATTCAGAGCAATCATGGCCGATGATTCTAATAACTCATTTGGGTATTCAGAAAAACCACTTCCATCCCTTTTTTTTTCGGAAATTGGAGCCGCTTTTTGGCTTACTTTTTCGTTCTTTGATTCAATCCTAATCTCTCTATTTTTCAAATTAAGATTTAAATATATTTTATTGAATAAATTGGTTATCTTGAATTTATTGACATTATTCAAAAAAATTCATATTTAATATATTACATATATTACATTTTGGCTTCGAAATCTGTATTTAGAAGTTATCAGAAATAAATTTTACTTCATTGATATATTCTTATCTATACCATCAAATCTGAGTTTTCAAATATTCTAAAAAAATTGATAAATGACTTTCAGAATAAGACATATTTTTGGTTTATAAGATTAGGCTCTAGATAGAATATTTTTTATAGCTGAATTTGAATAAATTTTACTCTTCTGAGGTGTTTTTGAAATCCTTTGAAGAATTATTGCTAATATAGCCAAGTTAATAGTTCCGTTAAACTATATTCTGTTAAAATTAACTATCTATGATATAAAAATATATTTATAGATCCATTTACAACTCTGAAATTTATATTTTGACTTCATTTTTTTAGTCTGGTATAAAACATAATTTTTCTTCAATTGAAAGACTATTACTTCTCGCAACTACTGTGAATTTACTTCTATTACTGAAGCATCTCCTAATATTACTTTTATCAATTGAATTTACGAATGAGATATTTTTGACTAAATTTTTTTCGTCCTCTATATTATATTTTTTATTATTTCAGATGGTAAAAAAATCCCTTTTGAATTTCTTCTTGATAATATCTGGCTATTTAACAGAAATAAATGTGATAAAATTATTTTTTGTTAATAATAAATTCACTAAACATCGAGCTATAATTGAAGAGAAGATAATATATTCTGCTTTTTGTGTATATCCTTATATTATAGCCTTCAAATCAAATTATTTTATGTCTAAAAGATATGTAAGACGTCTAATAGAGAGACTTGTTCTAAGAATTAAAATAATTCTCCATTTTTTTTGAAATTTTTTGATAATCATATTGATTTTTTCTTAATTAGAACTAGGAAAGGGTTTGGAGGTCATTCTAGCATATTTCAAACATTTCAACGTTATAAAATTGATTTTATACCAAAAAAAAAAAATTTAATAAACTCTAATAAATTTTTTCTATCAAGTTCTTCCAAGTGACTTTTTAAAGTTATAAATATGTTTTCAAGACCATTTTTGCAACCTTGATATAATTAGAAATATATCATACCATAATTTTTAAGGGAACAGATCAAAACATTCATCTTTACAGAGTTGCGTTTTCAAATCTTTATTGGAATAAATAAAGTAAATATACCTAAATTATATTTTTCAAAAACTATATTTTGATGTGGTTGCCAAAGTCAATAAAATTCTATGATAAAAATTTTTTTTGATGTGGTTCAAAAAAAATTTATTATGTTTATAAAAAAAAACAGGTTAAAATTTATAATATATACATTTTTTTGATTTTAATTAAACAAATATTAATTTATTATTTTTCCCGAAGCGATTAAATTCTCAAGAATAATTTGTAAATTATTAGTAAATTATATTCCAAATTAAATTGGATTTTTTTAATTTGATTGACTATAGAAGAAAATTGAATAATTCATACTTCTAATGCATCAAATTATTAATTCTCAAAATTTTAATGGGATCCTATTCTATCTTTAAGCTTAATTTTTGATTGATTTATTTAGAACAAAATCAACATTATAACAAAATTAGAATGACTCCAATTTTATCTTGCTTAAAATAGTAGTTAGTATTTAGATTCATTTTCAAAACCTATTTACTTTTCTTCCTTTTAATATTCTTTCTTTAGATTAGAAAATTAACAATTCTGAAACTAAATTAAGTTAGCTAAATTCTTCATATTTTTTTTTATTTACATGATGTAGAAAGTGTGTCTTTTGGGTCTATTAATCTTGAAAAAAATTCAAATTCGGCTATTTCAATTTTAATAGATTTTGAGCACTAAGTAAGATTTTTATAAATTTCAACGAGTTTTTATTTATTTTTTGACTAGTTCTTCCCATAAAATACAACTGAATGACGATACTTCAATAAATGTATATCAAAGTGATAAATCTTTATTGTTATAGATAAATGATGGGTAGAGAGGCAAAGATTCATATAATTACATCTAAAAATAATTTCTAAACTAATTATCTAGAACTAGGATATAAAAATTAATATTATATGTCTAATAAACACATAATTTTTTATCAATAACAAATTTCTGGCTAAATTTAAGCAAGCCGAAACAACCTATATTTGAACTTATGGCCCACCACCCCTTTTTAATTTTATTTACAATCCAATATAATTGAATTGAATTGAGTTTAATTTAATATACCATTTTATTTTGTATAGTATATTTATTAGTCAAAAATAGTAAACAGAAGAAAACTATCAAATTAAAGATAGAGAAAAGAATAAATTCGAATCAAATTATTCAAAAATAACTAATCTACATATAGTATCAAGTACTTATTATGTAAAAATAAAAAATAAATACTAAATAATACGTGTAAATTTTAATATTTTATTCTATATCAATATTCAATAAATATTTTTTGATTTGAAAAAAAAACCGCTTTAATATAATTTATTTTCAAAAAAATAAATTATTTTTATACACTTATAAAAATTCATGTTTTTAATATTAAATCAATGAACTGAAATTCACTTTCCTTTAACAATACAAATTCTTTAATAAAGATGCAAAAACGATTTTTATGTGATATATAAAAAATGAAAATTATGGATGAAGATTATAAGAATTTTTTGAAATAAAATAAATTCAGAATCGCTGGAATTCTTTCGCCTTTATCTATCGATTTAATATACGATAAAACAACAATATTTTTTTAACTTCATATTTTTTTCTACTTTTTTTTTCTAACCCCTATGATCACAGTTTAATAATAAAAATTTAGCGAATAGAAATTAATAAAGATTTTAATTAGCCAATCAAGTTTTTATTTGAATCAATCTTACCAATTAGCTGAATGAATATTCAAATTTTTTCAGGAAAATTTGATTCTCAAATCAATAAGCGGATATGATTAGTGGAGAAAAATGGATATAAATAATATGAAGTTAATTTCATCCTTTTATAGAAAAATAATCATTTTTTTATGCTTTAAAAAGTGCTAAACTATTTTACAGAATGCACAATAATTAATTCGGGAGAGTTACTTTTCATAATTGATATAAATTTCCATTTATAAAAAGACATTAAAGTTAAAAAAAACCTCCCAAATTTAAATAAATAAACTTTATCAGCTTTTTCAGTTTTATCAGAGTCACTCATATCGTGTAACGATGAAGGATATAATTTCCGAATTTATTTATTTTTGATTTTTAGAAATGAACGGGGCGAGTATCGCCTTTAAATCTAGATTATTATCTAAAGATTCATGAATTTTTATTGTTATTTTTTAATCTCCTTTTTCGCTTCGATGATTCTTTTTCCTGTATCTTGATCATGTCTTAAAATTTTATAATTTCTGATCTTAGCGGAGATTTATAAATCTGGAAATTTTCAAGAGATGTACATATATCGATAAAAGTTTCGATGTTTTCATGAAAATATCTATAAGAATCCATTGTTATTTTGAGCAATTTTTTTAATATTCCAAAAAAAAATTCAATATTATTCTTTCTATGTGATCAGAAGTGCAATTTTTCATAATTTATGAGTGATCTGTGTCCAATGAGACAGTTGGATATTCAAAAAAAATTCAAACGTTTTGTGAGTGGCTCTGCTTATTTAACTGATTGATTTTTTTGGTATAACTGGCCTATTTTTTTTTTAGATTCCTACTTAGCCTTTATTGGTCATAATTGAATATTTTTCATTATCCCCAGTATCTTCCATTCTGAAATCAATGGTGGATTTTTTCAAAAAAATTCTATAATTGATCTCAATCTTTTAAAAAACTGAAAAATATATATTGAACTCTCAAAATAAATGCTAAATAACGAATATCAACCATATATTATAACAGAGATATATTTTTTTATGCTGTAAAGGTAAATTTTCCCGAACAATTTTTAATTAGTCTTTAAAGGATTCACTTGTTCTTTTTATAAAAAAAACGTACAATCTACAATCAATGCTACATCAAAATTATTTACAAGGCATATGAATTAAAATAATAGAACATATTTTTTCATAAGACATAAAATTTTCTTTATTAAAGTTTCTATAACGATTATTGCAGTGTAATTATTCAATTAACTGATTGACGGGGATGATTTTCCAAAAATTTCCCCATTTTCTCAAATTTGAAGTAGTGCCTTAGATATTCCAAAAGTATAAAACGTACAAATTTGAATGCACATTTTGATTTTTCCCTCTTCTCATTTCCGAATTTATAAGACCACTCTCAAAAACTCGAAATATTTCATCAAGCCCACCCATCAGGGATCCTGAAATAAAATAAATATTTTCAGAATTTTCAGAAAGTTCATTACAAATTTGATGGTCTTAAATATCGGATTTACTGATTTAGCTTTCTGAAATATAAGAGGATATCATGATTTGGGCTTCATTATCTTTGGTACCTTCTCTCGTCTCTCAATTATCTTTCGAATATTTAATATTCCCAACCCTCCCCCCCCCTTTCCTTAAAATTTAATATTGTATAGATTTTTTGATGTATTCGTAAGATTATTATTAAATTTTTATGATCTAAATTTAGGATCTTATCTTAATCCAATTTTCATCATAGAAATAGAAAAAAAGTCTAATTTTTTTTAAAATAATTTTAACACAGTATCGAATTTTCAAATATAAAAATCCATTTTCGTATCATTTTCTTTTAGCTATTATATTAATGTTGCTAATGCACAAAAAAATAAGAGGCCTATATAACCATTTTTTATCAGATAATTAATTCTCAAAAAGGTTTTAATATGGAAAAAAAATCATTTTTGTGAGATCATTTTTTTGGATTTCAGGTACGTGAAAAACGATCTTCTAACACTTTAAAAATTTAAATTCTTCCCACAAATTCTCATAATAGATTTCAATACCACATTTTTCATGATTAAAGATATCAAAATAAAATCATTCAAATATAAAACTTATTCGATGAAAATATGCTAATTTATTTAACTGAATGTCACAATAAAAAAATCAAACACGTTATAATATTATAAAAAATAAATTGACTCTACTCGTTTTAAGCTATAAAATTAAACATATATTTGATAGCATAACTTAATAAAATTTATTTTAAGCTACTTAATAATAATTTCGGAAAAATTATAGAAATTATTCAATAAGGATCCTATTAAGAATTTGTCTATTAGAAATAAATGAATTTTAATTATAAACAATAATTATATCTTTATAGTCATTATATTTCATATAACACTAATGCTAATTTTATTTCATTAATAATAGATTCATTAATTAAAGGGAGAAATTTTAAAGAAATTGTATAATTTTAAATAATTTATTGATTTTTCTTCCTATTTCTATTAATCGAAACCTAGTGAAACACATTATTTTTATGCAAGAATATACATATGGATATTTAGAGTTAGTATAGCCTCTTTTTTATATAAAAAAATAAAACGAATCTTAACTGAATCTTTTCAAGCATACCACAGAAAATTTTAAATAAAAATTGTTATAAAATATAATGATAAACTGATATTATTTTATTTTATTCAGGAAATTTACACCAGCCTTATTATTTTAATCTGATTACAATATAGTGTTTTTCTAAGAAATTTATTCACCTTTTGATGAAAGTTATTTTAAATTTATCTGTACCTAAATGAATTAATAAATTGAAAACTATAGAATTAATTGTAGTTATATCCATATATATGGAAATGTTATTTAAAAAAAATAGTGCTATAATTACTCTAGATGTCTTGACTTTTAAGAAGTTTGAAAAATATAAATACTTGTAAATTTAATATTTAAGCTTAAACTGTATTGATATAAATTAAGATGATATTTCTATCAAATTTATCGATTTTTTGTTTATTGTAACAAAGATTAAAACTACACTTAGGAATATGAAATCATTTAAACTGCATATTTTAATTATATAAATATCACGGAAAGTTTTATGGAAGTAGTATATTGGTAATTATAACACTTTTTTTATAAACAACTAAATAATATATTCGAATTTGGATTTTATAATTAGATATCAAAGTTTTCAATATATACTCTAACTTTAACCATTATAATCAATTTTTATTTATAAAGCATAATATTTTTTCCCCGCTAAATTAAACATTTTAAAAAAGTAGGCGTAATAATTATATAATAATTCCGCTTCAAAATTTTGAGAGAGTTAATATTTCCACAAATGGTGGTAGCATTTCTCAGTAAAGGAAAATTCTTTAGTTTCAAACTAATATTTAAACCAAATAAGAATTTTTAAGATATTGCAATTTATTTTTGAGTTATTAGCATAAATAGACAGGTTTTTGAAAATAATTGCTAAAATAGGCGGTTTTTTAATTTGATTTTCACTTTTAGCATATGGATTCACTTAATAAATTTATTTTGTATCTATAAATAATATCTAAAAATAGATGGATTAATTTTTCTTTACATACATTTAACTGGATATTTTTATCTTATTTATTTTTTTTGATTTTTTTGGGAAATTTATTTTCAAGTTAAGATAAAGTTCTAAAAACTAATTTAAAAAAAATTAAATTTTTATTCACCAAACTCTTTTCTGCCGCTTTAGCAGTTACATACCTCCAGAGCATTGATTCAAAAATATAATTTAGAGAAACTTTATAATGTTTCCAGTTTTGATAAAACTTAGCACATTTTTTTAAATCTGATAGTTACTGTATGAAATATAGATATAAAATAGTTTTTTGAAATTTATTTTTCTTCTAAGAACTTAATCAGATTGAAATAATCAAGACTAATTAAAATATTTTTAGAGTTTGTACATAATAATTCACCAATGAGTTGAACTAAGTTTGGAGTTTTGAATCTCATTAGTTGATAATACAATTTAAGACTTGATTTTATAACAGGAATAAAATATTTCTAGTTTCTAATTCAATTTATGTATAGAGCCAGAAATAAAAAAAAGTCTTTTACCGCAGAGACGAAAAAATCATAAATAATATTAACACATTATATATCTGTATATAATTTGAATATAAATGTCACAATCAGAGTAACTTTTTATAAAATTTTAAGGATTATTTGCAAAGAGTTAGTTATTTATAATACAATTATGGATATATCATTCCACATATGCTTAGAATGATTGGGAGGTTATATTTAAAATCAGTACTAAATAACAATAATGTAAATTTTAAAATATTTTGATATCCAAAAATCCAACTTATAATCCAACCATTTTCTTTTTTCGTGTCTGAATAATTTTAAAAAAAATGTACTCATAAGTATTTTAAAATAATAAATATAGAGACTCAGTATCCTAACTGGTACACTTAATACTCCTTTTCTTCTTAAAATGTACGTCTTGTGTATAAAAATGGTATTTTGTTTTATTAAACTTAAAATCTGAAATAGTCTTAACAAAATATAGAGCTAAAGTTGAATTTTACTACCATTAGTTAAAATGCCAATTGATTATGGATTGGGTTTAAATTTTGAATTATTTATGATTAAATATTTAATAATATCAGTAAATGCTTATATTATCTTAAAATTCTATTAATCAAGTTATAATTTGCATTAAAGAAACAAACTATTTTTTGAGGATTTTTCTGGATAATTTAATGCAAAAGGTATATAAAAGATAAAAAATAGCAATAAAAATTATCACCATAAACTCAAAATTCGAAAAGACGTGCGATTATATAAATTTTAATCGTTATTGTAGTATTAATGATATCTTTGATGATATATATATGATTTTTTCGAAGAATGGATTTTCAGAACATTAGAATGATAATTATGGAATAATTTTCTAGAAGGCTCTTTTCTATTAAATGCGGTATTTCTCATTTTATAAATTTACTTATGGTATAGATAGAGTGACCTATATATAAAATAAGTTATATAGAAATTAACTGATAATAAAAATAGCAGTGTGTGGACCTATAGTAAAAATTATAAATTTCTCTAAAATATTTAACTCTTTTAAAACATTGAAGCATAAATTTTGGGTAAAACAAAATAAAATAAAACATTGAAGCTAGATTAGTGATTCATTCGTTTTGGAAGTTATTTTAAGATGATAATGTAATAAATTTTTTATTTCTTCGGATTACATTGTTTTTTATTTTTTCAAAATTTTTCATAATGGTTTTTTATAAATATCTGATCTTCGATTAATCAAAAAATTTCTCTATAGCTTGGTGTATCTATTAATATTTCCAAATTTATTTTTAAAATTAATCCTGATTTGCTATCTGATTAAGTTGCTTTAAAGAAAAATGAATTTCAAATCATTGTTTTATATCTATATTTCATAAATTAACATTCAGATTTGAGAAACAGATCTAAGTTCTATCAAAGCTGGATCTATTACAAAGTTTCTCGAATTAAGATAATAATAACAGTTAAATGTATGTATAGCGAATTGAATCCATATATTTTTTGATATTATTTTTAAATAAAAGATATATTTAATAAGTGAATCCATTGGCTAAAAACTAAAATCAAATTAAAAACCCGTCAAGTTTTGCAATTATTTTAAAATCTATCTATTTTTGCTAATAAATCTTTATTTTTTTTGAAAAAAATTAGCTGGAAATAGTCTTTTGAAAAATAAATTAATCAAGAATGAAAGATAAATCACATATATTTTATCTTTAAGCTTTTTAATAATAGTTAAAAAATCGATATTTTTTGTAATATTAGAGACTTTATTGAATTTATCGCCTATATAAAAATAAATGGCCAATTTTTTTTGCACGTTGTTATTGGTTAACAGCAAGGATTAATTATTTTTTTTGGAATTAAACAAATTCGATAATATTTCGTAATTATCTCAACATTAAGAAATTACGGCATTAACGTGAAAAATATGATCATTAGTAACTTTCTAGTTTCCTTGTTTAGATACATGGGAATTTTAAATGAAAATAGGTGCTAATATCTTTATATCATCATTATTTCTTAATAAAATTTGCATTAAATTGATTTCGCAAAGTAATAAAATATTAGAGGAATTATCTAATTTATGTATTCATAAATATAAAATGCCAATTAAAGAAATTAAATCCTTCTATTTCTTAAAAACTTTTTTTTTAATTTTTTTTTAACAAATATTATTATTAAAAAAGACCAATTCTATAATTCTATATCTTTATAAATAATTTCTTGTAACACTAAAAAAACAATTCGCTATTAATGGTATAATTTGCGTAAACATCAAATTTAACGAATTATTATATGCTTCATAAAATTAGCAATACCTATTTGTATTCTTATTTCAATCATCTCTAATTAATGAACCATAACTTTAATTAGTAGACTCGAAATATCATTTTTTCTTGATTCAGTTTTAACCCTTTAATTAATAATAAAAAAATAAGTCCTGCTAATAATCAACTTACAAGATGGTAAGTCATGACACATGAAATCATCTTAATCATCGTATGAATAATCCAATTTTGCACAAATATGGTCTAAATTATTTTAGAGGTTGGGATAGGAAGTGTTATAGAAACAAATATTTTGGTATTAATACTGGCATTATCAATTATCGAACCACATTAGTTAATATTAAATTAACAATGAAGTCCTTTCTAACATTTTAAGTTGTTAGAATTTGTGTTATCTTATGTGGGGGTCTAATATAAAAGTCATACGTATTTATGGCATCTAAAAGCTAGATAAAAATCATTCTAATAATTCTAAATGGTGGTAAAAACTGTCTAATTATAAATGTGATTTTTTTCTATTAAAATTTTATTGATTTCGTTATAGCTGGTGTTATTTTCGATTAATAGTACTAATCAATAAGCTCATCAGCTAATTAGAAAATGAAAGATCCATTTCATCACACTCATCTCTGTTAAACAAACCAGTAGCTTAAAAAGAAATGACAGGAATATAAATGAATTAGCTTGAGCTGTTACTTAATTAATTTTTAATTAGAAATTTCTAATTAATTAATTAACATCTCTCTCAAAAAAAAATTTGTTTAGCTTTTAAGTATAAAATGATGCAGTTTATTTAATTATTCGTTTATATATTTATAGGTACATAAATTAGATAATTCCTCTAATATTTTATTACTTTTCGAAATCAATTTTATTTAAAAATTTATCCAATTGAATATCCATTGCGAAAAATGGACGGATAGTTAGATAACTGAATTATTTTTGTTGAAGACAATGAGAAATGTAGCTAATTTTCCAAATTAGGAAACCTATAATAAGCATAATGGAAATTTTATCTACGCTGTGTAAAATCTTTTCACAACCATATATTAAACCGTTATAATTTATGCTTACTCTGAATTTTAATTTTTAGCCAAAAAAATTATTAAATTATTAAATGATTTGCTTTTAATATGAATAGATATGGTTTATTTATATAATAAATTTTTAATAGTTATCTGTACGGATAATTTATTTTTGGTTCTAATATTGAATTGATCGTAGCCAAAAGCTCATAAAAATTTTCAAATCAAAAATATGGTTAGGAAAAGAGAAATAGGTCTTATTATTTGATATATTAAATGTATTATTTAAATGGTTTAAATTTATTTTTACACAAAATTAGACTTTATGAACAAAATACGCAGTTAATAACAAAAATTATTTTTTGTCCAATAAAAACTCTTAGATATTCCGTATTCATAGACAAAACATAATAACTCTTTTTATTTGACTGTTTTTTTAATTTAATTATATGACTGATAATTTTTTATTCCAGACCACTTTATCTATAAAAGTAATAGGCCAATTTGACACTAAATACTATTTCTAGTGACTTAAAATTTTATTCAATGTATTCCATAATTTTTATGTCTCAAAAAAACAATCTTGCACCCACATTACCAATTAAAACCATTTTAGATTTAATGGGGTTTTATTTTAAATACATGTGGCTCAATTAACCCTTTAAAATTTCTTAACTGGGAAAAAAGCGAACATATATTTCAAATCTTCTGCATTCAGAGAAACCCCAATTTATTAACATTGGAATAATTTGGTCAAAATATTTTATTCACAAAACTATGTTATTTTACACAAAATTATGCAATTATACACAAAATATGCACTTATGCACAAAATTTCTTTTTTGGCCAATAAAATCTCTTAAATATTCCGTATTCATACACAAAATAAAAGAACTCTTTTTATTTGACCGTTATATTTAATCTAATAATTATTGATGCGATAAATTATTCCAACGTTAATAAATTGGGGTTTAATTGAATGCAAATAATTCGCCATAAATTTTCTTTACTTTCCCAATTACGAAACTTTAAAGGGTTAATTGAACATATTGTAACTAAAATGTAATACCATATACATCTAAAATGGTGTTAATTGGTAATGTGGGTGCAAGATTGTTTTTTTGAGACATAAAAATTGTGGAATACATTGAATAAAATTTTAAGTCACTAACAATAGTATTTAGTGTCAAATTGGCCTATTACTTTTATAGATAAAGTGGTCTGGAATAAAAAATTATCAGTCATATAATTAAATTAAAAAAACAGTCAAATAAAAAGAGTTATTATGTTTTGTGTATAAATACGGAGTATTTAAGGGAAACTATTGGCCAAAAAAGGAAATTTATGTATAAGTGCATATTTTGTGTAAAATCATGTAGTTTTGTGTATAAATACTATTAACCTTATTTAAATTATTTTTTAATAAATTAATAACTGGTGGTAAACCTTAATGGAAATTTAAAAAAGTCACAGGATATTTATTTCAAAACAAAACGTGCTATTTCAAAATTTCTATTATTTTTTCCCGATCATTTATTTTTTCAAAAATTCTTCGTTCTAATTTTTTTTTTATCTAATTATTAATTAAGAACAAAATAAAAAAAAAAATTGGGGGTTTATTTCTTTATTTGCGATAAATTCAATAAATCACTATTATTGCCGCATTTTTTCTTTCTCTATGTATAAAAATTAGTGCTGAATTTAAAATACTCTAATATATTAAATCTTTAGCTTTTTTTTCAGTTATATTTATAATGTTGTCTATAAATAGAAATACGTTACACGATTTAATAAGGGCACCATATTTTTGAAATAGAAGCTCAGATAAACGAATAAAAAATCAAAAAAAATCCTTAAAGATTAGAAAATTTTAAAAAGATCAGATACTCGCTTAAAAAACCTGAAATCCATTTAAAAATACAGCAGTTTACTATTTATCCAAAGATAAATTATGCTACTAAGTGTAAAATTAATATAATTCTATTTGTTGAAAATATAAACAGTCTTTTATAAAATAATATTTCAAATATAATGATTTTGTTATCCAGAAATAGAAAGCATGCTTGTATCGACCGAGCTAAAAGGGAAAACAAGATGTTATTGGATTTAACAAAAAATATCGCGTTTGCTTATAAAAGGATTCAGATGTGGTTGTTTGAATTGTTTATCTTTTGGTACTAATTAATGGACTGATAACCTTTAAATAGATTGCTTGCTGTAGTCAAGTAGTTTGCCCCACAAACTGTATCCAAGTACTAAAGTGATCAAAATTTATTATTATAAATGTATAATGAGAAGAGAGATCAGGATTCATTGAATCCTGTATCGCTAGACTTTATAAACTAGTGCTCTAGAATGACATACAAATTTTAACATAATATATCCAATTATAATTAACATGATACATGCACATATTATTGGCTGAATTCCAACATAAGTGTAAAATGCTCATATTTTCCTTCACGCATATATTAGTCAAAAATTTACTTCAAATATTATTAGGACTATTTATAATAATTAAACTCAGCTAAATTTAGTCTAAAAAAACTATTTATCCTTGTTTTCAAATTTTAGTATATTAAAAATCTTATCACTTTGTAAATAATCTTCCTGTTATAGCATATATCATCGGATTTAATTGGATTTATTTTCAATTGAGTATTAATCTTATTATAGTTACACAGCTTATTTTTATGTTTCAAAGTGTTTAAAAATCTTCTCAATTTTAATAGCTTCATTACGTAAAACCATACATCAAAAAAAATGTGGTGAGTTTCTCGCATCTTCATTATTCAACCCCATTTTAAAGTGAGAAAAATATCAAAAATACCCTATTTTTCGATTTAATTGTTATGTTTCAAATTTTTATAAACCCTTTAATCAATAAAAAGAGTATCTCAAAATATAAAAGACTTTTTTTATCATTAAACCCTATTAGATCTTTTAAATGAACTTACTGGAAACTTGTAATTTGACTTAATCTATTTACTTTTACACTAAAATAAAAAAATATGTTCTTAAATAGTTTTTAATGACGTTATTTTGCAATAAAATTCCGTGATAAAAAAAAATCTATATTCTTAAATTTACTTTCTTAAAAATATATGCTGCATATAAATGTTCCAGTCCCTATATTTGGCCCGATGTAAAACAGAATAAACATACTAAGTGGGATTTGATTATTTAAAAATACTCCATAAGTAAAATTTATGTTTATATTCAAACTTCATTCATCTTAATTGAAACTCTGATATAATACACCAATATGGCTTTTTATTACATCTAATAGAAAAATAGCAATTTATTAATTCAATGTAAAATGATTGTACTTGTATTTTTTATTTTTTAGAGATATATCTGAACTTTTTGGGCTTACGATTTTTGACTTTATATCGAAAGGGAATGGCTAAATAAGATGATAGCTTGAAAAGTTATTATTCTTAACACTTTTGATTAGAGGATCTATGATTTTGCCAGAATATCATATTGTTATTTACTAAGTGTCAAGTCAATTTTAAATATAATATAAATATATGATAATATAAAATAATTCTAGTTTGTAACACTTCGAATAAAATTCTTGAAATATTTTTTAAAATTATTTTTCTCACATCTTAAAACTATCAAAGAGTTGTATTTATAATCTCATTTAGTTGTATTTTTATTAAAAAGTAGGACTTGGACATAGTTAGCCATTTTCAAAGGTTCAATCCTTGGTAGGTAAAAAAAAAAAAAACTTTATCTAGATTATTATAAAAAAATGAATAAAAATTACTTATAAAGCCTCCACTTAAATTTTTCAAAAATAAGGAGTTACCACTATTACTTTGATATTACTCTCCATATCTTGACCTCATTTACATTTACACTACTCTTTTCTTGTAAATAAAATCATTGTCGTTTTAAATCTCAAATTTTGAAACACTTATAAACTTTCAATGAAGATTGTATCCATCTATTAAGTCAAGGATTAACTCTAAAAAAAATTAGATGATTTTTAAGCATTAAGGAGGATAAAAATAACTCATGTAAACATAAAAAGAAGATTTAATTTCAGTTAAGAAGAAATCCAATTAAATCCGATGATTCAAGCTAAAACAGAAAATTTCTTACAAAGTGAGAAGATTTTTATTTTCTTACCTTTTCAAATAATATTCATATATTTTACGAAATTTGATTCCGCTTTTCTATTCGGAATTTACCCTGTTTGTAATTAATTGGTTTTTCTCAGCACTCATTAACGCTGGCATTTTAATTGGTTGCACATCCATGAATTATCTATTATTTTTCCTCAAATCGGTTGATTTTTTCCAAATTAAATCGAGAGAAGGTTAAGATTTGGGATTTATGAAACTTAACTTCTAACATAGGACAATATACATTCATATAAAATAATTGAATTAACCAATGTTTATTTTAGTAAAAAAAAAATCTGTAAAAAAACCTCAAATTCTTTTTATTATAAGTTTTCGAATATAGTCTTGGAGATCTAAATAAAAAGCACGGCATCTTGAAAGTTTTAATAATACAAAAGGGCTTATAATACGTCCATCAACTCACTCATAAAAGAATATTTTCTCTTAATACTATGGGCTTTATCTAAAATTATAAACTTTACATTTTTCCAAAAATTAACTAATTTTAAACACCGTTTTTAAAATGGATTTTGAAGGTAAAAAATACCCATCCATATTTCTAGGTATACCTATTTTATCTTTTTTAAGCATAGATTCGGAAAATTATCCAACTATTCCGGATTATAAACAAATAAAACATTTGATTCTGAGCTTTCTTCATTCATAGCCTGTTGCTATGAATCCTATGTGCCTTCCTGATTTTTTGTTCAAATTAAAGCATGGGTTACATCCGAAACATTTTATTTATTCCATTTTCACTGCAGGATCTGAGTATTTAACTGTAATCTAGATATAGATATCCAAAAAATGGATGTTATTTATGCCCTAGCTGCTGTGCGGCTATCAATTCATCAATATCCCATTTCTGAAGTTTACAATTTTCGGACTGCTGTGTTTATTTCAATATATAGCTTGAAAGCTGCCTCTTTATCCGAAGTTTCATATTTTTTTTTGAGTTAATTTTAATACTTTAGTTATTTTTTATTTTTATTCTAAAAGTATCTATTTGATAATATTTCTATTTTAGGGAGGTCAAAGGTGTAAGCCAAACTCAATATTACTTATTAATAATATTTACATTGACCTTTTAATTATCAATAAACCTTAATCTTGGTAGATCAGTAATGAAATCAAAAATATACCTTATTGATTTGAAAAAAAAGTTTGCGAATATTAAGGATGATTATGATTTGGAATTAAAAATAATGCTTTGGTGGTCTTATTACATCTTACTTTGTGGGACTTATTTCACCTTTTCATTGGGGGGTTTTTTTATCTGTTAAAGATGTTTTTGTGAGCCTTCCATCGGGAGATTTCATATATAGATATGGTGGCTATGTTACAGAATTTGACGACAAGATGAATTTTTTGAATCTAATGGCCAATTCAATGAACTCTGGGAGGTCTTCTCTTGATAGTTCGAAATGTTTTGTTTGGGCTTTCATTTTATCTGGGAAAATTTCTAGCTTTTTAAAAACTGGATGGTAAAATAGAGAATACGACCAGAATATGATCAACCTAAAATTCATTTACTGCATAAAGAAAATGAACAAACTTCTTTTATTGATTGAGGTACTATTTCCAAGAGATTATCTGTAAAATATGATTTTTCTGAAAACTACATAAATGAGCCTTTTTCTGTTCGCAAACTAGAAATTGAAATGTATGTGTTCTTAATATTCCTGCTTTTAGAAGGTTTGAATATAAAACTATACATGTCGGAGCTTTATCGAAGCAAAAAAGTTTCAATAAATCCAGATAGAATTAGATCTGAGAAAAAAAAAGGCTATTTCCTCTGCAATTTCAATAGTCGAATTTTCCATGTGGAAATATAAGAATATACCCAACTCATTCTGGGATAACATTTCTGCTTCGTGGAAACTGCCATGCGCTATACCTATTTTGAATTTAGTCTTTGTTGAAAACTTCTGTTTAGAATGCTTTTCAAAAGAAAACTTTGAATCATACCTCAACGAAATGGTTGAAAATCGTCTTCACAAAGCAAAAAAATCAAAATATAAGACTTCTAAATTTATTTGCACCATATCAATAAAGACAGATTATTGAAAACAATACACCCATAGACCTTTCTTCTTTTATGTCTTCATATTCAATCCCAAACGATTATAACCTCCCTTGGCTTGTTCCCCGTTACTCATCTTTTATTAAATTTCTTTGTTGCAGATCTTCAAACTGTAGCAACCTTAATACAATGGAATACATTTTTCCTTAGTTGGATCTTTAAAATTACTTATATCTTTTTCTTATTTTTAAAATCGATATTTGATTCTTGA
>LSSL01001338.1:92548-103570 GCA_001953115.1 Smittium mucronatum
TTCCATGTGGAAATATAAGAATATACCCAACTCATTCTGGGATAACATTTCTGCTTCGTGGAAACTGCCATGCGCTATACCTATTTTGAATTTAGTCTTTGTTGAAAACTTCTGTTTAGAATGCTTTTCAAAAGAAAACTTTGAATCATACCTCAACGAAATGGTTGAAAATCGTCTTCACAAAGCAAAAAAATCAAAATATAAGACTTCTAAATTTATTTGCACCATATCAATAAAGACAGATTATTGAAAACAATACACCCATAGACCTTTCTTCTTTTATGTCTTCATATTCAATCCCAAACGATTATAACCTCCCTTGGCTTGTTCCCCGTTACTCATCTTTTATTAAATTTCTTTGTTGCAGATCTTCAAACTGTAGCAACCTTAATACAATGGAATACATTTTTCCTTAGTTGGATCTTTAAAATTACTTATATCTTTTTCTTATTTTTAAAATCGATATTTGATTCTTGACTTGGTGATTTTTAAGAAAGTCTTCCATTTTGAGTTTTTTATTTGCAAGATAATAATTTTATAGAAAAAAAACCAACAAATTTTCTTTTGAAAAATACAAAAAATTGGGGGGAAATTGAATTTTTTTAGACGAAACTCTTCTCTGCCACTCTAGAAGCTTTATACACTTTTGGAAATTTTTTGGACGAACTGATGAATTTACATTCGTTTTTTTAAGATTTCCACACTCATCTACTGAAAAAAAGACATCAAAAGTTGTTTTTAGTGAATTTTTTTCAAGATATTACAAAAAATGAAGTGTCGCATGAAGCAGAATCGACTAAAAACCCATGTAAAGCATGGGGCGATCATTAATGATTGATTTAATAATGGTACATAATGGCAGTAATATTTACATGTTGACAAAATAGCTTCTGAAAAAACTCACCTATTATAGATACGATTGATAAGAGACATTTAAAAATGATTCTAGGATCAATTATTTTATTTTAAAGCAAAAGAGAAAATATTGGGGTGATAATTGATTTTATTCTTTTTAAAGATCTATATATTTAATCAATATATTGCTTGATTTGGTTGGTCATATTATGGTAATGCACCAAGTTTTTTTTTATCTTATGGTATGTTCTGATGGAAAAAAAAAATCCATATAAAGGATTATAAAAAACTAAAATTAAAGAAATATCGTGTAAATTAGGAAAAAATCGCGTATTTATAGCTTATCGATATTTTTTTTCCAAATTAAAAGTTATTCCAATTTTAAAAAATAAGATTTACAGATTAATATTTTACTTTTAGGTGTTTTTAAGCACACTAAGCATTTTAATTATTTTTCATAAATTTAGGCATCAGTGAATTTCAGATATTTAGCTTTTGAAGACCGATAAATGCCAGAATTTGAATTTATGAACAGTGAATATAATATTGAGAACCTATAAAAGCACCATAATAATAATAAAAAGCCTTTTTTCACAAAAAAAATTTTAAAAAAAATAGAAAAAGTACTTGACTTGCGATAGCTTGATTATTAATCATTAAATAGAGATAATATTAAAAATCTCTACTCGAGCACACAACAAAAAAAAACTGTTCACCTGATCGTTTGATAATTTTTAATTTTCAAAATAAATCACACAATATTAATTGATTTTGTGAATATATTCAGCTGAAAAACTTGATTATTAGGAATCCACATTTGATCTACACTCACAATCTTTAATTTCGATGGTATTTCTTTATTATCATCGATGGAAAAATTCCAACCTTAGCCAATGCATTACATAGTAATAGCAAGTCTGGTTTTGGAAAGAATCTCCCATTTAGAAAGAAAAAAAAGTGATTATTCTTATTTTCGAATAACAGTGATCTTTCTTATTCTATACCAAACTAATTGGTTCTAATTATAGACAGCTGCCTTTAATTTAAAGTGATTTAAAATATAATTGTTAATGGTACATAAGATGCAAATTATGGGGTTATTTAAGACCCCTATATCCCCAAGAATATTTTATGATTCTAAAAATATATTTATTATGATGAAATTTATGTCTTTTTTTCTTTTTTTTGCATCACAAAACTTTATTATAGGATAACGAAATCATTAACTATACTAAAAAAATGGTGCCATGACTGTTATTTTACTAAGAGTTGTTTTTTTCTTCATCCTATCATTTTGCATATTTAAGATGGTGCTGACTAATGATTTTTTTCGCATTTTTAAAATTCAACAAAAAAGTCTAGTCTTAATACTTTCTATTGATTAATAAAAAAGTGTACGAAATCTCCAGTATGCCTATTGGTAATATACCAACATTCCTGACGCCGTTTTAATACTCTTTTGCAAAGCTTTTTTTAGTCCTTTTAGGGCTTAAATTTATCCTAGCTCTTACTGAATACCTTACAATTATAATTGGCCTAAATTCATGAGCCGTCCAATGGTATACAAATAATATTAAACTATTACAACATAGAGTGAAAAGTGGTGACGTGACTTGAGGCCGATTTCCAATTTATCAAGACATTTCGCCTACTTTTTGACCACTAAAATTTATCGATTAATTGCTTTTAGAAAAAGTGCATATTACAATGGAATTCTTTATTTTTACTGGCCTTTTGTTTTTTAATATTGTCTTGTAATAGGTTGGTTTAGTAGGCAAAATGTTTTGTATACCTTCAGTCCTGACGCCGTGATAAGTATTGCCATTTTTTGTACTACTATCCCTAAAAGAGATAAAAAAAATAAATGCTTCTAGCGAATAATATTGTAATTTTACTTTATGTTAATAACTATACTGAATTTGTAATGAAAAAAAGTAAATTGATTTTTGAATAAAAAATACCGCGCGTTAATAAACTAATTCAGCATTTTTGCTAAATAGCTCATTAGTTGGGATATTTTTTTCTAAACCAAACCAGTTATTGCTGTATAAATCATTGGCTACAACAAATTTTAAACGTCATCATTTAAATGAAAATGAAAAAAATATGCTAGCTCTTATAAATTTTGATCGTCATCATTTAAATGAAAATGGAAAAAACATACTAACTCTTATAAATTTCAACATTCTCCAATAGAAGATTTATTTTTTAATTCCAACTATATATTAGCCAATAAATTTATGATTTAGTTATGTGTCACATTTCCAAATTATATAAGTGGTAAAATTTTTAAACTTGGAGTTTCCGTTTTCAAAGAGAATCACCCATTTAGTTAAATATTACATAAAACAGCTGATTTATCTAACATAAATCTAGTTTTAAACAATTCAGCTGAAATTTAATAGATAACTTTTTATTACCAATTAAGCTTAGATTTAATAAATATTCTCAAATTTATAAGATACAAAACAGATATGCGCGTCCCTTTAAAAGTTTATTATGAATAAGAATAATTATGTAGAGTCGAAAAAATTATGCTAATCAAATCTATGATGATTAAGAAAAAACTAAGTCCGAAAAAAATAAGAATAATTACTAAAAACATCAATTATGCCAAAAATATATATTCCTTAACTCAAAGATCTTCGGTATTCGAAGATATTTTAAAAGCTTAAAAAATGAAACTAAATTGTAAGATTTTACTCTTTTTTTGGTTTTAATGGTAGTCATTATTAGCCCTAAAGTGGAAAGTAAATCATAAATTTCAATCCAAGTTTACCAATTTGAGAAAATTCTGTTGATAGGAGATACTTTGCATATCCCTATATTTTATTTCCATTTTTAGGTTTATTAACTCTCTCCAGATCCAAATTCTTGCCTCACACATTCTGTGTGTATTACAAACTTCAATCGGCCTTTATTCATTATTTAAATAATATTATACAAAAAACATCAACCTAATGTTGACAGCCAACAACAATAAATGCCATTTTTTACCATCTGCACTGAAAGACTAATCCCGGATTTTTTGTAGCAATTTTTCATGTATTAAATTGCTTAATATTACCTTAAGATTATTAAATATTACTAAATAGTTTTGAGCCCCCTCCCCCCCTTTCACCAAAAAAATAGTATTTGAGTATTAAAATGATAGTTTAAACTGCATATTTTCAAAAAATAAATCATGAGTATAAAACATGGTTAATTGGCTATTTTAAATAAAGAGAGGAAAAACCAACGATATTAAATAGTCTAGCATAGATCGGAATCGAATTTATTCCGACCCGGAAGAGATTTGGCATGGAAATTTTCTGGTGACGTGACCATTGACCTATTTACATTTATCCTACTGAACATTTCACCCAATTTTTGACCACTTATAATAAAATATTAAGATATGGACGCGAATTTATGTATTTAGGAAAAACTAACAATTTCTATTTGCCCAAAAAATCTTAATTATGAAAAATAGTTGGTTGATCTAGTAGGTGAAATGTGCAGTAGGTCAATAGTTCTGATACCAAATTTTCCACCTGGAAAAATCAAAATCATATGTTTTATTAAACATAATTTGAACTTAAACAGCTTAATTTATAAAGACACTAAATAATTATAGATCATTTTCCAAAAAAAAAAAAATGTTTTTTTAATATTTAGACAAGTTTTATGGTTCTGAGAATATTCAAAAATTATTCAAATATTGTTGATCAATTCAATTTTTTTTTCTTGAATCTCTAATATTACTATTCAAATCTACTTATAATCTTTTTTTAGGTCTTCATTAAATTTGAATAAACCATTATTTTCATTATTTTCTAGCGATATTTTAATTATATATGATAGGTATGGATTCTAAAGGTAATACGCAATCCTTTTATAAGGTTAGTATCAATGATTTTATCTTTTATAAAATTAGACGAAGATGCAGACCTTGTTATTCCAGATTATATCGGATTTAAGCATATGATTCTGAAGCTTCTTCATTCACAACCTGTTTCTATGATTCCTATGTCATTGACGGATTTTTTATTCAAATTTAAATATGGACTACTTCCGAAATATTTTATCTACTCCATTCTTGCTGCAGGATTTGAGTATTTACCCAAAATAAAAGGAAAAGTTATACAAAATACGAACGCTCACTATGCCCAAGCTGCAGTACGACTATCGCGTCAAGAATATCCCATTTCAGAAATTTATTCTTTGTGGTCTACGGTGTTTATCTCATTATATAGTTGGAAATCGAACTCTCAATTTGAAGTTACGTATTTTATTTGTAAGTTTAACCAACAAAAAATGCTTTAACCATCCAAAATTTATTATTATTTATATTCATACATTAAATATTATAGGGAGATCGAAAATGTAAGTCGAACTCAATATTACTTATTAATAATATTTACATTGGCCTTTTAATTATTAATAAACCTTAATCTTGGTAGCTCAGTAATGAAATCAAAAATATACCTTATTGATTTGAAAAAAAAGTTTGCGAATATTAAGGCTGATTATGATTTGGAATTAAAAAGAAGGGTTTGGTGGTCTTATTACATCGTACTTTGTGGGACATATTCAGCTCGTTCATTAGGGTTCTTTTTATCTCACAAAGATTTTTTTGTGAATCTTCCATCAGGAGATTTCAAATATAGATATGGTGGCTACGTTACAGAATTGGATGACGAAATAAAAAATCTGAACTCAATGGCTAATTCTATAAATTCTGGGAGCTCGTCTCTTGATAGCGCAAAATATTTGATTTGGGGATTCATTTTATTTGGGAAAATAACTCACATATTAAATACTAGATGGCAAAATAAAGGCTACGATCAGAATAATATAAGTCTAAAGCTTATTTTCTTTTTAAAAGAAATAAATAAACTTCGTTCGATGATCGATGTTCTTTTACCCAATGGCTATCTAGACTCAATGGATTTTTCTGAAAACTATCTTGATTGGCCTTTATCTGTATTTAAATCAGAAATAGGAATGTACGCGTTCCTAGTGTCAAAGATTTTAAAAGGGTTAGAGATGCAGATATATCTCTCAGAACTTTGTCGAAGCAAAAAGTATAAAATTATTCCAGAAAAAGTAAAATCTGCTAAAAAAATAGCAATCTCCTTAGCAGTTTCAATTTTTGAATCCTCCAGATGGAAATATAAGAATGTTCCGAAACATTTCTGGAATAATATATCATCACTATGGATATTTCCATGTGCAATCACCCTTTTGAATTTGAATTTTTTTAAAGAATATGTCTCAGAAGGCTCCTCAGAAGTATCCTTTGAATTATACCTTAACGAAACTGTTGAAAACTCTGACCCTAGAATATCAAATGATATCATAAGGAATCTATATTTACATTTGTATTTGTTCAAAAAAAACCACTATATTGAGTATAAGTCATCCCATGACTTCGTCCCATTGATGATGCCATATTCTATTTCATGTTATGATTTTCTTCCTTGGTTGGTTCCCCGCTACTCGAATTTTTCCAAATTTATTTGCTGCACATCTGCAAATTACAGCACGCTGGATATAATAGAATATATTTTTACTTGATAGAGGTTATAATTTTGCTCATCATTTTTATAATCCATAAATAAAAAGGGCCAATTAATTTCATAAGATGGGTTAAAAGTGAGCAAAAAAAATTATCCTTTTAATTATGTCAATGTCTTTTACCTACTCTATACCTTGTTATAATATTTTTTCATCCTCTAAAATTCATCAATAAACCAGTATGATTATTAAAAAAATCAACAAAAAAACTCTATAATCTGTATTCCTTAAGAACTTTATTTTATCTTATACAAATGCTAAAGCATAAGGGATTTTTTTTTTAAACTTGTTAATTTTAAAAATCACTTACAGACCATTTCCAGGCGCTAATTATGGACATCTGATAATTCTTAATTTTTTCTAAAAAATATCATCCATCTCCTCTCTGCCAATTTTTTAGCCCCATACCTTATATGAATTGGTTCAGTGAATTTATACAATTTGCTTTTTCTGATTTATGGAGTATTAAGAATATTTATTTATCAATCGAAACAAGAAGACTGATAGAATAAAAATTTATCTAGGAAAAATCAAACCAAAACAAAAAGACATATTTCTGATCTCAACTAAAAATAGGGGTCTTAATATTGAATTTTATTTTATTTTATATGAAAATGCTTTTCAAAATCTCATACACCTCTATAATAGCCCCGAAATTTTAATAAAAGACTACAGGACCATTTTTTTTTGTTTTTAGAATGTTATTAGAAGAAGGCCTATTCATACTGATAAATTGACACAAATAATTAGCCAAAAAAAAGAGGCTACGGGGTTATTATACTACTGATAAATTTTTTGGTACAAAATTTTCTTGTGTTAATTGTATATACCATTATCAGCCAGTGATTTTTTTAATACAATGTCATTTTAAATTAATAGACTGGTCCTATGGAGTTAGATTGATCATCTTAATTGGAAGTAAAATCTATAATTAAAAAAAAAAAATTTAGATAAAATTTTTAGGATTCAGATCTCAGTTTAAATATTTAAATATTCATCAATTTTTTTCCCGATAGGTAGCTTCATACAGTAAAAATATTGAAATAATTGAAAAGTGGGTATTTTACATTTTAATTACATAAATTGTTAAAATTTTTAGCAAATTTTGATTAGAAAAAATTACATCATTTATTTTAACAGACTTAAGCACTAACTGGGATGGAATTTAATTTAATGATATATATGAGAGATTATTCGGTAAACATGATGCTCTTTTTAAATGAGTTCATTGGCTTCTATTAATGACATATTTTATTGGCTTAATACATCTGAAAATTACTATAAACTATTTTTATTGGTAAATTAAGAATATCAGAGTTTTTTGTATTTAATTTAATAAATTGGAAAAATGAAATAAAAAATAGACATAAGTAAAGATCTGCCTCATCACAGAATCTCCCAAATATTAAAAAACCGAAAAAAGTTAAATATCAGAAAATTACTAAAACTTTCTATATTTTTTCACTAATCTTACAAATTGGGCTTTTTTACTTATTATCCTGAAAATTTTAGAAAAAATCACATTAATAATATTCATTTATATAAATAAATTGTAATTGTTAATTTTTTTTGTTTATTTTTTTAACAAAAATTTAATGTGTGAAAAAAAAATGATCGAATTTCTAACCAGTGTATATGATAAGAGCTTTTTTCAAAAGCAGATCGATTTTCCTATCGAAAATTTTACATTTGATACTTTTTTACTGTCAAACATATAGACTTAATTTTAGTGGATTTGGTATTTTTCCTATAAATTCTAGAAAATTAAATCTATATATTCACACCGCTGTTTGAAGAGCTAACCAGTAACGTTTCGATTATCAAAAAATCGAATAATACCTCTATTTTTATAAAGGAATAAACCCAAGTGTAAATCATATATAAGTAACTATAATCTTATAAAAATGAATTGATTAAGGATTTATAAGATAAAAAGGTATAATAGCTTTTTTTCCGAAATATTAATTTACATAATTATTTTTTTAGGTAAAAAAAAATTCAATTGGGGCTAAGATAAGGCTTTTTATCAATAAAGCCATTAAATCATGGTTATAATGAAATTAATCAGCTTTAAATCAAATACAAAAATTATCACGCAACAACATATTACTGCAATTGAAAAAAAATTGAGTATTTCGAGGGAAAACTAATTTTTGATGAATAATTTGATTTAACGAAGCTATATTACAGTATTAAATCCTACCCATATTCATTTACTGAATCAAATAAAAAAAATATCAAGCGAAAAATCATTATCATATTCAAAAAATAACTTCTATTCGTGTAAAAAAATACTGAATATGGAATTCGAGGGTCTTTCACTTGAAATAGATAAATATACTCTGTTAATAGCTATTATAAAAAAAATATGAAATTTTTATAAATATTATAACATAAATTCTTGAAAGCAAAATTTAAAAAACAAAACAAAGTAATAATATATATATCTATATCTCATATACATCAGGATATACCACGACTTTAGAAAAGTGAAAATTTTAATTCCGTATAAAAAATTATCAGAGGCTTTGAATAACATCCAATTAGTATTTGGACTAAATATTTTATTTAACAAAGGGAATATATTCAGCTATTATCCTGGATGTATCATCTGAAAAACGGCCATTTCCACTCATATCTATATCTGTGATAAATAATCTCGAAAAAAATGCATATTTTTGTATTTTTTAAAAATCATAGGTGGAGATAGAGGGGATCAAACAGGGATTTTTATTTAAAAAGCTGGTGTAAAAATATGCTATGTAGATAGCAAAATTCTTGGATCCATCTAGTATGAATTTAAATAGAAAAAAATAGTTATTATCAATTTTTTGAAAATATAAAAGACCATATTTGAAAAAAACAATTTGAATTAAAGATTTAATATTTTCCTAGTCGGTAATATCTAATTCTAATCAAAGATTTATTTGAAAAGGTAATAACTCCTTATTTTTCTTAAGTAGAACAATTTAAACTTTATATAGGATATAATTCAAAAATAAATAAATATCATTTTGGAAAATTCCAAAACTGGTTTGAAGCAAAATTAATTTTCAAACCATCGAAAATTAATTCCGGCATAATATTTAAAAGAAAGTTTATGAAAAAAATGAGAAATATATTTCAAAAATAATAGTTTATTTATCGCAGAAAAAATCGATTTTTTCAAATCATATTCACATAATTCTGTTAATGGTTCATAATAAAATGATATCTCAAGATATAAAGATTTCAAATGTAACAGCGTGGAAGATAATATTTAATATTATATCTTTTTTGCCTCTGGAATGAATCTAATACCTACCGAACAAGTATTAATTTATAATAAAGTCTGATGAAATGTATTTAGAAAAAATTGATTCGTTGATCCATTTTTTATTAAGGAATGAACTTGTGCTTTCCAAAAAAAAATATCGAGACTTAACAGAAATTTACCTCTCGTATAGGGAATTCTCAAAAAGCAATATTCTGAATTAAATATCTCCTATTATGAGAAAATAAAAACATGTTATCACCATAACTTTTATCTAAAAATTCGTAATCCCAAGGATATGCGGTAAAAATAATTTTCTTTTAACCAAAAAAATAAATTTTAATATAATTTTAACGTATTATTTTTTATACAAGTACATATATATGTACTCGTTAAAATAACAAAGTCTAAGCATTTTTAAAAAAACTATTTGTCATTAATAAAAAACATTTTTATATATGGCTTTTATTTTTTATATAAAATAAGATATTTGTATCAGTTTAAGATAGGAAAAAAAAATTATTAACCAGATAAATCTTGTAATAAACTCGATTGAAAAATATTTATTAATTGTTATTTTTCGGTAAAAAGGAATGATATATATTTTTTATAATTTCAAACACGAAAATATATAAATAAAAGTTGAATATTATTCCTTGTGTCAATTATTTTTACAAAATTTTTCCACTAAACTAATAATCTATTAACTTATACATTAAAAATAAAAATAAAAATAAAAATAATTTACTAGTGATTACTTATAAAAATTTATCTTATTAATAGTAAATAATTCTAATATCATTATATATTAATGTCGATATATGTATTTAAACCATCGATATAACGCGTATCAATATCAATAAAATCTTTAGAGATAAAAAAAATAACGTAATAAGAAAAAAATCCTTAAACAAGGAAAATATTATTGTTTATTCTTTAAGAAATAAAAAAAATTAGTATAGTATTCACCTTTTTTTTCATATCTCATTTTAATTAGGGGCAAATATTGAAAATTCTCATGATTAAATTAATTTTTTATTGAAAAATCAATCTCTAAATTCAAAATCGAAATCCAAAATACTAAATTTGTTAAATAATTTCTAAAGCTGAAAGATTATTATGCAGGTAAAAACAATTTGTAAGATGAATGAAATAATCTTCAGAGTACCACAGAAATAGCACATTTTTTAAATCATCGCAAAATATTTATTTTATAGCGCATTTACTCGCTCGTATTTATAAAAATATCTCAGGCCCTAGACCAATAGAGTTAATAATTTTTTTATTTAATCTTGGAGGAATTAAACCAATATATCATCCTTTAAATAACCGAGAGCCTCAGTTTTAAATTTAAA
>LSSL01001339.1:2082-48335 GCA_001953115.1 Smittium mucronatum
GGGGGGGGGGGGGGGGGGGGGGGGGGGATATCATGCTACCAATAGATGGAACAAGTATCCCTTATTTGAAGCTTCTAAGATCTTCCCCTCTCCCCCATATCCAAATGGAAAAGAAATTTTAGGGGATCAATTAAAAAACTTCGATAGCCTTTTTATTTCGTCAGGAACCGCATAAGCCAATTTCCAGGAGGTTTGGCTTTACCCGACGAAACATCGTCAATATGTTTCATGAGCCTAGCATAATAATCAGGCTCGTACGGCGAATGCGTGTAGTTGTGGGAGAGAGGGTACTTCTTGAATGCCTCGTTGCTGAGAATGCGGTCAAGCGCCGCGGCCTGTTTTGTTCCGGTCAAGATGCGCTGCTCGAGCTCCGCCTCTTTCATATCTGGAGTGTACACTAACTGATCCTGGGCGTACTCTTTCAGCGACAATGATATGCAATGGTTCGGGCGCAACTTGTCTACTGGCCAGCGCTTGATTATCTTTTTGTACTTGTTGTTCAAGACTTTTAATTCGTTCACTAACGCATTCATCTCTAGTACCTTTTTTTTCCAAAAACGAGGTTACAATTTGATTGCTGGAAATGAGATGGAATCAGTCAATGGAAAGTAAATTTAGACTTTGGTTCTTTTCGGCAAAAATTTCTTGTTCTATTTTTTTTTACCAATCTCGAATCGCAGTGTCGAAGAATAGATAGTTAGTGTACCTTTTTTTTTAATTCTCTCCTGCTCAAAAAAGAATCAAGATGGTAGAAATTTGAATTCTGAATGCTAAACAAGAATTTTTTGGTCCCGGAAGACCCTATTTTATTTTTCTATATAAAAATAATTAAAAAAATTTCGTCTAGTGGCTAAAGATCATTTGCTTAATTTACTAATCTAATCAGCCAGATAAAAAACAGAAACACCAAATTCGCTTAAAAATAAATAAATCTAAAACATTCAATCATTAACGATTTGCCAACCATTATTTCCATTTTATTGATTTGCTAACACACCTGTTTATTTATAGCCCAGTACTGGACTACTTGCTTGATAAGTATAATAATTGGTTGATCAGGAATATGTTTATTAGTGAAAAGAAACAAAAACTGCCAGTAATATAATAAGCAATTTGATAGTTTGGCAAATGGAGTTTTATAATTGTTTTTTCTTTTTCAGGAATTCAGATTCTCTGCCAATAAATAAAGTCCTCCCCCCCTAAGAATGCGCAGTTTTTATCTAGATTAATTTTTTAGCAGAAAAGTCACTATTTGCTCCAACCAGTCCAATTATTGGTACTATTTCTGGCTGCTCATATTTCGAATTTACCAATAGCTAACTCCAAGACCTTTGTCTAGAGCAATATTAACCATTTCGCTACGATTAATAAGAATCTTGGATTTAACAGCAAAAAAAATAGACAAATTGAGGATTCAGACTTGAGGAGACATTAGAAATTTCTAACAGTAAAAAATATATCAAAAATATCTCGTCGATAGACCAAATAATACTAGGATAATGATATTAACAGTCAAAAAAAAAAAAAGATCAAGAATGCTGATAATCTTCTAGTTTTATGTATTTATTAAAAAAGACCCCTTATAATCCATGAAATAGTGATATTCGTCGCAAGAGTCTATTTTGTTGTTGATACATAGTCACCCTTTTTATACAAATAAGATGATGATTGGAATAAACTAACACTGTATAAAGTGGCTCTTCAATTTAATCTCAAAAAGTGCTTTTATCCATCACTGAAAATGTCATAAAGACTAGATTTGATGCGTTTCAAGCTATAAAAAAAGGGGCGATGTGGGAAAAGACTTGTATCAACCATAAGATTGGATTGAATGTTTAGAGAAAAAGTGTTGGTAAAAGGTCATACTACTACCTTTCACCCGGACCTTTTCCTGACGTGTAAATTGCTTGATCTGCCCCTCGAACTGGAACCAGAACTAGAACTCGTACTAGTCGTTCGAGTAGATGTCGACCTACCTAATCCCCTCCCTCGAACCGTTCCACCACGACCTCGACCTCGACCCCGAGTCCCAAGCGCTATTTAAAAAAAATATAAGAACTTGTATATCTGTTCAATCGCTTTTTAATAGAAAAAAAACTTTACTAGGGTGAGCAGGAGGTTTAGCCCGTTCAAGAGCAAGCCGTTTCTGTTCGGCCTCAAACTCTAGTCGCTCGAGTCTCTGCCGCTCCATCTCTGCTGCCAACAGCCGTGCCTCCTCTTCCTGCCGCCTCCTTCGCTCTTCTTCCGCGAGCGCGTTTTCCAGCTCAACTCGATCCTAATTCATGCCACAATCCATAAAATCGAAGATTAAGAATAAACAAAAACTTGAATTCTTTGCAAATAAATGTACCATCCTATTTATAAACCAAAGTCACAGCTACTTACATTTGTCCCGCCATTCCAACCAGGCGTCGAAGATACTTTATAGTTCACTGTCGTCTGAGCCATCACTCCCGTCCATATATCAATCAGTTTTGAAGCTTGCTCCACATTTTCTTCAAAATACTATTTCGAAAAAATCACGAATTCCTCAATTTTTTTTACCAAATGTACAATCCCACAAATACACACAGAAACTGTATTTTTATAGACTCTTTACCTTCATTTGTTTCTTGAAATTTTCAAGTGATTCGATCACTTGCTTGAACGTCTTGTTTGCCGCCCGCACCTGTTCAAGTTCCCCTGTCACCTCGACTTCATCCGCTTCTTCCATATTCGTAATATACAACTTCTCCCTTAAAAAAGATGGCTCTCCACGTCTACTCCCCTTCCTCTTTCCTATCTGTAGTCTATTGTTGATGAAAATTTATCAATCTTTTTAGATTTTTTTTTGGAATTTTCACATATTTGTTTAGTCTAAGTTTCCTGCAATTCTTTTTCGCACTTTGCCAACTTTCTACACGCTGTAAAGAACTCAATATTTCACTCTCTTATTTAAGGCTGCTCTTTGTCCCTATCCTCCAATAGCAACCCTTAAATCGTAATCTTATTGGTAGGTATTGTTTTCCCTCAAATATCAATATTCCGGCTGGAGACACAACAATCCTAGCCAACCATTCCCAAAACTGTAAAAATATCCCCATTCTCTAACCGTCCAAATAATCGCAATCCATCATATTTCGTAAAACCAATTTCCAAGGAAAATAATTATCCGTTTTTTTGTTATTTACTCTATTCTTTTTTAAATTTTTACCGAAACTAGTCCATCACTGAGTTTTGATCCCCAAAACTACTCTTTAACTAGATATCGCCATTTAAAATTTTTCTCACTTTAAAACTTTTCTTTAACGACGTATATGTTTTCATATCCTCGAACAAAGAAATTTTAATAAACTTCCAAATATATATATATATATATATATATATATATCAAAATAACAAAATTGCAAAATCTTTTTGTCCAAGAAAAAAAAAAAAGATTACTTTATTAAATTCTAAAATATAATTTTATATTAATTACCAAACTAATATATCATTTTGGTCATTAAAACGAAATTTTAGGAATAATTACTCATATTTCTAGTTTATTTAATAAAAGTTTAGTTATAATTGATTCTTTACCCTTTATATCATATTTATATTTCCAGGGGATTTTAATAGGATGGTTTTTATCAAAACCGGGAAAATATTTAAAACTTAGAGAAACTTCATTTAAAATATATGAAGAGAAAACTTCACCAACCCATAATAATACGCTTAAATTAGCAGTATTTTTTTCTTTAAAAAAGAATCAATCCATTTTAATTAATGGGCAAAAAAACATTAAATAAAAATTTATATTGGCGCGATTCCAAACTCTTTATTTTCAAAATTTAAGCAATGTATATAAATAATTTGTTCCTATCAAAAATAGGCACCTAATGCACTCCCCCCCCCTTTCCCGCGCCTATGCTACATTGAAATCTTTAAAAAAACTAAAAAAACCAATTTTTTTTTTCATAATCCAAATCCACTAAATATATATTTCAAATCTAAGAATCGCTATAGATTAAGTACCAGATTAACTTTTATCAATAATAAAAAAACGTATTATATAAATATATATTAGGATTAAAATTTCGATAAAATATCTTTTCAAAGCAGGATTACTTGTTTAAATTTTACTTTATTCCATGAAAGTTTGGTTGTTAGAAAAGATAATTTATTAGTCTCAATCTTAATCTAAGAAAACAAAAAATCAACTCTCAAGATAATCGTCATATTCTTATCTTCAAAGTTTAGCTTTATTTAAACTATATATTAAAAAAGAGATATATAAATGTTTTTAAAAAAGCTATTTATGATTAATATAAATATAAATATAAATAATACATTATTCAATTATTAAATGATAAAAAATGATGTTTAAACCTTTTATGAAAGCAATAAAGATCGAATTTATAGAGTGGAAAAGTTCCTATTAGCATTCCATTGATTAAATTATATAACTACAGTTTGAGATATATATATATATATATTTTTGAATGAGTAATCTTTAAATTAGATGGTCCTGATTACTAACATAGATATCTAAATATATTTAAAACCAATAGCATTCAATTTTATATAATATGAAAAAATGATTGGTTTTAAATATAAATTTGGTCTTTTAAAATATATGTAAATCGTCTGAATTAACCTAAAGAATTCATTTGATATTAAGAATGTTTTTATGTTTTTTATGATAATAAAAAAACACTAAATATAAGGTTAGAAATTATTCTAAATCCCTTTTTAGAAAACTTAGAATTTCATTTATTGCCGCATGTATTTTTAGGAAAAAATTATTTAGCTCAGAAAAATACCCGCTATTAATCAAATTAAAGCAAATGATTTTACCTGAAATTTGAAAGATGAGACAAAAAATGATTATTTTTCGTAAAATAATATTTCTTACAATAAAATTTCGAGTTTCAAATTCTAAAAAAAGAAATTTAGACCATTTTTTATTTTTTTTATTCCATCAAAAACAAACCTGTCTTGCTCATAGCAAGCATTGTTTTTTTTTAAAGAAGAATAATTATGATGTTTTCTAAAACAGTGAATAAATGCATAAAAAATATGCTTTGATTGATTTTAAAATTTAAATTTTTATACATATTTTCCATGCTTCTATGAAAATCGAAAAATCCTAGTCATTTTTAAAGCTTTTGAGCATGGATTTTTAAATTATCAAAACAGATGCATATGAAAAAAAGACTATTGCAGAGAAATTTACTGAATATTCTAGAAAAAAAGATTTATTCAATTTACTGGTAGAATGAAAATTATATGTTTTATAATCATTTTATTCCTTATAGTCAGTTTTTTCTGTATCATTATAAAAAATTAATCTTTCAGATTAAGGAAAGAGGTTTGACGAGAAAAAAAATCAAAAAATCTCTTACTTTTTTAAAAATTTTAAATCAGTAAATCATTTTCGAAAAGGCTTTAAAACAACATTTTTTGATTATTATCTTGAATTATTTATCCATCCTTTCTGGTTCTAATATTCTTTAACACACACACACACACATATACATCTATATATTGAATTTACCTGTATATACTTTTAAAGGTTAAAAGTATTTGCACATAATTTATGCAAAAAATCTTTTTTACTCAATAAAATTTCTAAAAAATTACGTAGTTATGCTTAAAACACATTGCACACTTTTATATGATAAATAAATTTATATTAAATAATTCAAGTTTATTTATACCAGAGTGATCCTAATATAAATTTAAAATCAAGATATTTTATAAGTTTTATAGATAATTCTGCGATTTCTTTGGCTATATCAAGCACGGAAAAATTAATCATGCTTGTCAATATTTAAAAACGAGAAAAAGTCTTAAAATTTTTAAAATTTTACTTATGAATAATAAACCACACCGATAAAATTGAAATAAAGTTTCAAAAAATTAATCATTAGGTAGATGATTCCATATTTTATAATTATATTATTAAAACACTAATAAATATACAAACAAGTAATTTTATTAGGTAAAAAAAATAAAATAATATAAACAAAGATTATTAAAAACTTTGAAAAATAAATTAACATATAATTTGAGATATCAAGCCTAAATTACATTAAATTAAAAAAATATTAGATTATACACATACACACAAATTTATGCATAATTTCTTTGGCCTTTAAATAAAAATTTTAATTCTGAAAAATGTATGAAATTACCCATATACCACTTTATTCCTTTCAAATTTTCGATTTTATGATTAAGTTCAATATTATCAATCTAAACAGAAGAAAATTTTGGAAATAAAGAGGTTTAATAGAAAAAAAATTTCAAATTATTAATAAGCTATTAATTATGACAGCTTCATTTCAGAAATCATTTTCTTTTTTTTAAAAAAATCCTTTAGACTCATTACTTATTTAAATTTTATTGTGTAAAAAAGAATTTTTTGTATATTTGAACAAATTTTGATTAAAATTACTTTTGTCCTACTTTTAAATAGTCAACAAGTAAAGAAATTCTTTTTCTTTTATGGAATAAGTAAAGCCAATTAAAAGACTGATATATAAAATACTGAAAAAAAAACTGGGCTGAATAAAGAAAAAAAATACAGTTAATAGTTTTACCAGAGGAGCTAGTATGGTTTCTCTATAAAATTTTTTTGATTATAAACCTGATAAAAATAACTAAATTATGAAGATACTTTTTTGTCGAAATTTTTTGATTTTTTTCTACGATAAAATAATATCAATATTAATATTATTGCCTATTGTATGACCTTTTTATACCAGAAAATAAATTTATACTACATGTAAACAATGAAATTATATAAAATCATAAATTATTTACATAGTAAAACAGGATTTTTAGTATGTAATTAATTTCTATAAAGCAAAAAAAAAAAATCTTTATACCCAGATTCATCCAATAATAATAAAATCTAATATGTAAGAGTGGTGTTTCCGCCACCAATTTCATGATTTTTTTGTTAATTATATATTTTTAAAAATTTATTTAAAATTTTTAAATGTTAGGTAAATATATTCACCAAAATAAAAGGGATATGTAAATAAATAATAATTTCCATCACATTTTATCTCGATCTCTAGTGACTACAAAAAAATTATATTATTTCTAATTAAATTAAATTTATATAGAATACGATTTTGTATATTTGTTAAGTGAGAATATTTTTTTTCTTGGAGATTGAATAATTTTATATTCAAATCTTAAAATTTCCTGAAAAATTTAATTTTTTTATTTTAATTGGCAAGGGATGATACATTTTTAATTCTGAAATTAATTTCAATATCATAATGGCCATTAACATTCCTAAATTCCAGCCTGTGGTCACATAAAAAGATTTAGTTATCAAATTATAGAACATATATTTCGAATAACACAGCTTAAACAAATTTCAATTTAATTTTAATAAGCGAATTTTAATGTTCATCTCAATACTAATATTTAATTTAATTTTAAAAAAACCATTGAGATATATTTTTGATAATTTAATTTAATTTATAGATAATATAAACTAAAAAAATTTCCATTATACTGGAATGAATTATACAATTGAAATTAAAATATATAAATTAAAACAATAGGTAATAATGTGCTATAATGAGTCAATTTTTTTAAATGGGGAGTTTTTTGAATTTTTTTTCATCGTTTTACTCGATTAAAAAATACTAAAGTTTTATTTATATAAAATGTATCACAAAGAATAATACATATTTAAGCACCTGAAGTTTATCGGAATAAAAAAAGGTATAGGAAAATAGGAAATAAGTAGAATGAAATATTTTTTATATCACTATAAATTCGGATTTTTATTACCTTAAATTATCTTTTTTGAAAACCGATTAGTATGATATAAGTGAATTTAAGTATTAATACATTTAATAAAAATATTTGATTAAGATTCAAAGTTTTTTTTGTTAATATACACTTTTCTATCAGGTAAATTTTATATTGGAAAAAAATTAGGTTAAAAATATATTTAATTTAGAACAAAACAACAGTATTACACTCATTCAACCAAATTTATAATATATCAATATATATCTTAGTTAAAATTACTTAAAATAAAAAAAATTTAAACTAAGATTTTAAATTTAGTATATTTTTAAGGAAGGTCAAAGATATTTCTGTACTAATTTTTAGATAATCTTTAATTAAGATTTTTTATTATCAAAAATTCGTAATTAATATTAACTTATGTAAAAAATATATATAATATAATTGGGTATAGGGCTAAAAAAAAATTCTCCTCAGTTTTTATTTATTTATATTGTATAAATTCACATATCTAAAAGAAAAATTATTTTTAAAACTATGAGTTCTTATTTTATATTGTTTTCGGAGCGTAAAGTATTGTATTATTATTTGAAGTTCAAGATTTTAATATTAAGAATTTCGGATTTTGAGGCAATTATTCTTTGATTTTCCACTTTTTTAATCTATTTTGGGCACTTTTTCTTAAAGTTTAAAATTTTATTTTTTGACATTAGACTCTATAAAAATTTTAAAATGAAAGTTTTGTGTATAAAAATGATCTTTTGATTTCAATAAAGATATATTTCGCTCCTCATATTTAATAAATTTTGAGCTTTTTTTCACATTTATGATTCTGAATTATATGGAATGATATTTTTTCAATAAATTTTCTTTCTAAAAATACATATTTGCTCAAAATACAAATATATTAATCCGATTTCTTAAATTGCGATTAAAAATTTACATTATTAGCTCAAAAATAATTTTATAATATATATGAGAGATTATCTTTGAGAGCGGAAATTTTACTATTAAATTTTTATTATTTTCCTAATTTGGAAAAGTGGAGCTAAGATAAAAAATATAGTTGCTGGGTATTTCAAAATATGAATTTAGAGGCTAATTTTCTACTGGTAGTGTTGTAATTTATTAGAGTCAACATGTTTTCTATTTTTACTGGACTGGTTTTTTTAATAAATTCAAAAGTAGCCAATAGTTTGCACAGAAAAAAAAATTCTGGCCTTCGAAAGAATCTCCCATATATGATAAGAAAATTGATTGAATTAAATATGAATTCTCAAAATATTTTTATTTTATTTTATTTTATCTCATTTAAAAACCATTTTAAAAGATATTTTTCAAAATTTAGTTACTAAATATAATCATAACATCACATATGTATAAATCAAAAGTTTGAAACCTAATAAAGTTTAAATAAAATCAAAATTCTATAATCCCAAAAGAAAAAAAGAATTATGCATAGAATTGCTTTTTATTTTTTTAGAATCCTGATAAAAAATCTATACTTATTAAATTATACTAAATTAAAAATAAAATTTGATTACCAAAAATAGAGAAGCGTTTTATTTCATAAATTTGAATTATTAAACTTTATTTTTGGTGTTAAAATAATCTATTTAATTGTTTTTTCAATTGGTTTTTATACAAAAATGCTTTTTTCTATTAAAAAAGATTTATAATTTGTTTAATTTTAACTCTTACAATATATATTTTTGTATTATTTAAACCAATTATACCTCAAAATTAAATTTCGAATATCTCTCTTCTATCTAAATGCAAAAAAATATTATTTTCGATTAATATTTTCTTAAAAAAATTAAAATTAACAAAAAAAAAAACAAATGTGAATTTAGCATATTTAAACTTAATATTAATTTATTAGTTTATTTTTTTCATTTAAATAGCAATAATTTTAACAAAAAATCAGTTATATTAATAGTAATATTTTCACCTACTGCAGCGCTGCTCCTTACTTATTTTTTATTTTTTTCAGGTGTCATTTTTAATAAATATTTTATTCTATAATCAATTAATCTTTATATAAAAATCTCTAAATGATTTTTTTTTCTCTAATTTAATAGGGATTTTTATCTGTTCAAACTTTAATGAGTTACATAATAGAAATTAAAGATATACTATCAAGATTTAATTTAATTTAATTTAATTTGATTTCGGTAATTTAAATTTCTTTGATTTTTGGTAGAAATGAAGGCTGTTTTTATTTTTTCTAATTTTCCGGTCAATAACCTAAAATTCCTTTATTTAAAATGAATTCTATGTTATTGATAATAGTGCCGTAATCAATCTACATATTTCTGATTTGATTTTTTTTAAATATTAACTGCATAAATTTTTTATTGAAAGTAGATATTTTCACATTTTAATTTTTTGTTTTTTAACTCTATTTATAAACAATTTTTTTTCGACTAAAATTTAAAATATCAAAATGAAGAATTTTTATAGCAACTATTATGGGTTGATTAGATCAAAATTGGACCTTTTCAGAAAAAATTAAAAAAAAATGAAAGAAGTTTCAAAATGGATTACATTATAAAAAAATTCAATTTATATATTTGAAAAGCCAGGGCGTTAATATTATCTGAATCCTATTTTCACTTTATTTTTATTTTTATTTTTAGAAATCAAAAATAATAAAAAATTTAAAGATAATTACTACATATTTTTTCTTGTCTAATATATATTTTTTTATTTTAAAATCCAAAAACATTGAATGATGAAATTAGTGGGTTTAATATAACATTTTTAAACTATTTAAAATACAGTGTAAAAATACAATCCCGCCATAAAGTACCCAGAACAATAAATTTATGCGTATTTTTCTCAAAATTCAGTGTAATAATATAACATTTTCTCAATCTTAAAACCTTTAAAGAACCCCCAATAGATTAAATAACTTTAAAATCCTTTGTTTTGGATTTTATTAAAATATATGCTTCCAATTATAAGGACAGGTTTATAGCTAGAGAGATTCTTACATAAAATATTATACAGTTTTTAATTATAAATCATAAATATACTTACGATTAATAAGATATTTTTTCTTTTAGTTTGAAAAAGCGTCATAATTGCACCATTATAATTTATTTGAGGGCAATATAAAAAATTATAAAGATGTATTAACCACTTTTCCAAATTATTTATTTGTCAAAATAAAAAAATAGCTTTATAAATATAATTTTGAGTAGGTTAAAAGTGAAATTGAATTTAAAAATGGTGTTATCTATTTCTTAAGTTCAAATAATCTAAATTTATTTTAATTTTGTTTTTAAAACTTTAAAAATTTTTTTTTCTGAAATAAATATAAGGAATAAACTTTTTGTAATTTTTTCTAAAAATATATATGTTTTTTCTCAAAACTTCCTGATTATTTTATATATCGGCCTAAAGACATATTCTAATTATTTTTTGAACTGATAAATGTGTTTTCCTCCCCTTAAATATTACGTTAATTAATAATTATTTTATTAAAGCCACATATTATCTCAAATTTTATTCCGAATTTTTTATCAGAACAAATATATCTATTTTAAATGATATCTTTTTTAAAGTTTAAATAAACGTTTTTGGATAAATTTTTTGCTTTTGGATGTATAGCTCTTAATTTTATGGTTTCTAGCTCCTAGTTTCTTTAATTTCAAATTGATATTTAATTACATATATAGATTTCATATTGACTTTAACTTCGATTTACAAATAATTAATCATGAAATAAGCCGAATTTCATTGATCTAAATATATATGTTAGGTACTTTTCAGTTAACACGCATAATTTTTTTTCGTTTCAAATTTATTAAAAAAAAAAAAAAAATCAATTTTATGTTGATACAAAATCAATTTTTTCATCTATTTAATTTATATCACAAATTGTGATAAAAATAACCTTAAAATCACAGTTTTATCATTATAAAATTTTATATGAGGTAAAAATAAATCAATTTTCAGTACTTATGTACAAAAGTAAAATACAAAAATTGTGGGTATAATACTATTTATGCTAAATTGTGGTTATAATAAACATTTATTTTTTATATATGACTAAAATTTACAAAAATAATTATGATTCAAGATTATTTTTCTGATTTTTTTAACCTTGTGTAAATTATATTATTTTCATAATATTAGGTCAATATATTTATTTTTATCCAATTTTTTTCTGAAAAAAATAAATATTTTAGCCAAAAGTGACACTGATACCAAAATTATAGTAATTTTTTGTTTTATAAATGTTTTAAGATGATATATGCAAAAAAAGATTAGATTTTTAAATTTTTATCCTTAAAACTATAATTAAAATTAAATATCAATACTTAAGTCTCCACTTTACTGTCCAAAATATATAGAAAAAAATAAAAAGTGGTTTTATTTATAATAAATATTTTAGTATTGTATCTTTTTGCATACTTTTTATCTTTTTTTGTAAAAAAAATAACTGAACGTAGTTTTTGATCAGATTATCCCATAATTCAAAGATGCTTTTCAGTGATAATTCGAATAAAATAAAGCCTGAAAAAATTCACTTCATTCCTTATAAAATCTTTAACTTTTAAAAAGAATGAATTTCTTCAAAAGGTTTCTTTAATTTAAATTTTTAGATAAAATATAAAGTAGTTCTAGATAATCTGCTTTAAAAAAATATTCTTCACATTTATCAATTATTTGATTAAATTTAAAAATGTTTAATAATATTAAAATATTTAATGAGGTGTTTTTTTTGCAGACAATCATGATTATTATTGAAATTGTTTCTCAGGAGTAAATTTTAATAAAAAACGTTTTTTGATTAAATTTTCATAACAGAATTATTTTTTTAAATTTTTATTTTACAATTACGGCGTATTTTTCTGGGGGTTTCGAAAAAATATAACCATTTTTGAAGAAAATTTATCAATATCTTTATACTTATTAATAATACAGGTTTATGAAACCGCTAATAAGATAAATTCTTTATATTCTTGATACTCCAAAAGTTTTAATTATTGTATTTTTTTAGGGTTTTTTTAAAAAAATTTAAAATTGCTCAAAGATGATAAAAAAATGAATCTGAAGGTAAAAAAAATAATATATCCTAATCTCCTTAAATTATGTAGCGTTTCCGTAGCAGATAGTTATTTTTTCGGAATTTTATTATAATATTTGTATTGATGAATACATTTAAAGTTATTCATATTGAAAAAAAAATATTCTATTAAAAAATATATTGATAAATCATCTAAAAAGAACTAAAAATATTATATTATTGCAAATTAATTATTCATTCTCTAAAAAAATGGTGTTATATTGATTTAAATTTAAAGTTATATGTTAAAATATTCAGAAAAATCAAAATTTAACAATATATCAGGTTATAAATGATTATTAGATAAGGTTCAATAATTTTCCACATTTAAAACTTCCCCTTATCATTTCTTATTTTATTGGATTTTTAAATACAAGAGGTTTCAGGTGCAATCATTTCGTAAATATATATTTAATATATCTTCAATGAAATTTTTTCAAATTATAATAATCATAATTGGTCTTTAAAAGATCATTATCTATGCTTTATTTATTAAAAAAAATCAACGTATTTCTATTACAATAATTTAAAAAAAGGCGAAACAGCTAATTTATGGAGAGGTGGGTACACATGATTCACAATTAAATAACAAGATTTATTAACATTTAAAAAATTAAGATTAAAAATTATGCCGCTTAGATTATATAAAAAGAAATTTTTTAATCTTTGATAACCAAATTAACCTGTATTGGAATTTTCTCCTTGAAAAATATTTATAAACCGTGATATTGAAAAAAATCCGGGTTAAATATCACATATTCCTACTAAAATATTTTTTGAGACCAAGAAGCACAAATTAATACAAAAAATTAACACACACACACACACACACATAAATATATTTTTATATATATTGATTTATTAAATCAAATTTTAACTAATATGAATTATAAGATAAAAAATCGCACATTTATGGCCTAAATATTTAAAGAAAAAAATTGAGGGGTTTTTTTTCTTTTTAAATACTCATTTTAATACACTCTAAATTTCGATGTATAAAAAAAATTTAAAATTTTTAATGGATAATTAAACGGACCAAAATATTATTAAATTTCTATCTAAAAAATAAAGAATCCCAAAATTAATTGAAAGAGTAATATTATAGGAAAAGCAATATAAAAATTCACCTCAAAAGTTTCATTCATTAATAGAAACAGAGAAACTATCTTTAATAAAAAAAAATTAAGTGAGAAATAACTTTCTTTCGTTTACAAGTTTAATAAAAAATTTCCTCATAATTTTTTTATTAAAATTTTAATTAACCTCATTGAATTGTACAAAATTGATTATTTTATTCTAGTTTAATGTTTAATTTTTAAAATTTCAATCTATTGCAGTTTCATTTTTTTTATTAATATAATTTAAGTTATGGATACTGAATTAAAATTAAAAAATACCCAGTTATTAGGATTATTTAAGCTCAAAATAGTTTCATAATTATAATAATATTTTAATGTGATGGGATCGTGTGCATGTGCGTTTGGAGAGAAATGTTGCATATAAGAATCGAAAAAATCATTTTTTTATATTTTCAGGTATCAATACATATTTGAAGCATTCTTTTTATATCGACTATAACCCTGTATTATTATTTTTTTTCAGTTATCATAAAAAAATTAGCCATAAAATTTTTATCACTTGAGACATGAATGAGAAATATATTATTTCTGATAATATTTACCTATGAAAAATAGATTTAAAAACCGGTTTAATGATGTGTCTATTTAATCTCTAAAAAAAGACTTATAATTATGCCAAAATTTTGGATCTTCAGTATTCAGACTAGGAAATGGCTCAATTAATTAATTAATTAATCATTTTTTCTCATTTAAATTTGTCATTTTTTTAGACCTTTTTAATTTTAAGCTTTATTTTTATGTAAAAGTTAATTAAATAAAATTTATAGCGTAAAAAATTTCATTAATCTTATAATTTTAATTCTTATATTTATTTTCTATTATAAAAAAAATATATGATTAAAAAAGTTAATTTTTGTATAAATGTATTTCATGGCCAAAAACTTGATCCAATTTTTATACAACTGCTTTTATAAGAATAAAAAATCATCATATAAAAATATATAAAAATTAACGTCTAATAAAATTTTATTTAAACTTTTTAACAAAAAAATTTAGATTATTTTTACGATTCTGGGTGATTTTTTATTAAAAGCTCTATGACAAAAAAATAGTATTTTATCCAAGTTCAACAATTTAAAAGGCAAACTTTTTTTTTTTTCAAAGCTCCGATTGAAGGGAATTAATTTGCATAAAAATCAAAAAATGCTTTTATCACCTCAATAAAAATTAAATATATTTAATGGGCTTTTTAGTTTTTAGTTTTTAGTTTTTATTTTTTAGTTTTTATTTTTTAGTTTTTATTTTTTAGTTTTTATTTTTTAGTTTTTAATTTTTAGTTTTTAATTTTTTAGTTTTTTTTATTTTAGTATGTAATCTAAAAACTCCTTCTGTACTAACTTTTTTAAACTTCCAACAATTTACTTAAAAAATAATATACAAATTTTAATCGGATAACATATTTTTTAAGTAGCTAATTAATTTATAAAGTTGAAAAAAAAACTTAGCGCAGGGTGGTTTAAATATTCAATACATTTATATAAAGATTAAATTATATATAGCAAAATTATTCATTCCGAATATAAATATTATGGTAATAATTTATGAAAAAAGGTCTAATTTGATTTTTAAAATTGATTAAAAATTTATTTTTCCTTATAAAAATGATAAAAGTTTAAATCTATACATTGTGAGAAAAATTCTAAACTTCATCAGTACACTGCATCATATGGATACCATCTGTTACATAAGAATGGGGGTTTTAAGGATAAAAAAATCAGAAATATTTACTAAACCTATAAATGGAATCAGGGAAAATTATTATAAAAAAAAAATAATATATTCACAAAAAGTTCATAAAAAATTAGTTTCCTTGGATATAACTTCTTTTTATACCCATGTAAACAGTGCGGGAATCTAAAACGGATTAAAGCAGCAGGTTTATAGAATGCCAAAGAAAAAAAAAGAGAGCATAATATTATTTTATGATTATTCTGATGATGTATATTTAAAAATAAAAATATTTATTAAAAAAAATATTCTTGGATGAAGATTTTCAATAACTTCAGTTTAATGGAATTCAATAAGAAAAGATGATACATGGGGATAAATATATCAATCAATTTTTTTTATATGGCTAGGAATTTTAAGAATGAAGGATTCTATTCTCGCAAACAAGGTGGTAGAAATTTGGAAAATAAAATATTGGTTATGTGATCATATAAAAAAAACACATATTTGCCTTTTTACTAATTTTGCTTCGGTTATGATAAAAATTGGAAATTTTTTGGGTATTTAAAACCAAATTTTTATGGCCAATTGAATTAAATTAGCAGTAATATATTTTATACAAAAAAAGAATTTGGAATCGGTTTCTAGTGGTGCTAAACTTTCAAAAATTAACGAACCGAGAGAATATTAGTTTAAATAGAAAAAATTTCCAATCTTTGGAGAATTTTAGCTTTATAAATAAAGTTTCATATAAAGAGAGAAAGAATTAAGCAGTATGAATTAGTTTGAAAAATATTCAATTTTCTTCAAATTGATCATTTTACTTATCAAAATTGAATTATACCAACCTATTTTATCAAAATAACATATAAAATTATGCAATCGCAAAAATATTCAAGACTTCACCTCTTAAAAATGAAAATTTGCAAAAAATAACCTAAAAGTTCTTTAGTTTTTTTTTTATTGTTGATTCAAAAACTGTATGGAACTCCCTATTTAACACGATAAAAAAAAATTGGGAGTTCCAAAAAACTATCTCATTAATTTTTAATCATTTTCCATATGGTTTTTCACAAATAAAATATAATTATCATTTATTAAAGAATTTTCAGAGATACTCGATTTAATTGACTGTCATTTCAAGCATTATTTAGTAAAGATCTCAAAAATTTAAATAAATTTATGGCATTCGAATTAATTCCTAAAAACATAGGCTCATATAATACAGATGTTATGAATATTTTTTACGATTTGATAAAAAATAGAGTATAACAAAGAAAAAATCCAAGTCTAGAGAGAACAATGTTGTATCTAGATAACTCCTGTGAATACAGCATAATTTTATCTTCGTAAGACTACAAATTCAAAACCGAAAACACATAAAAAATTATCCACAAAACTCTGGATATATACAATCGGCTAATATCTAATAGTGACTCTACTTTTGACGAAGTTTTAGAAGAGCAAGCCAATAAGCAGAAATCATTCAAAATAAATAAACTTTCAAAAAAGATGAGCTTGAAATGTTTGTTTTAAAAAAAACAATGGAAAAATTGTTAGGCAAAAAATATTCAAGATTTTCAATGATATAAGGGAGCAAAATAGTGCTATTAGAACATACTGTGACCAAGCCAGAATACCTTTATAAAACATATCAAGTTATGTTAACTATAACTCGGAAATATTTTGATGTTGAGAGAAAATACAATGAGGCTGAAATTTTAATTAAAAGCTGAGGTCTAGTTTTTTCGATAATAATTTAGACGGAATATTAAAAAATTATATCATAATTATTTCATGCAGAAATTTATTGATGATTCTGATCTTTTTTTTTTAAAAAAAAAAACTTTATCAAAAAAATCTATAGGGTTTAAATTTTTTTGAAATTTTATATTTATACTTTAAAAAAATATGATGGCTGATAAGCATTTTTCTAAATGTTAGTTTAATAATTGTTTTAAAGTTAAAAAAAGCTGAATATTTTGAGTTTTATTTGATGTAATATATAATACGATTTAAAATGAAAAAATTATTTTTACTAGATCTTTTTTATATTATTTAAATTTATTTGAATATACGGAATTTATATTAAAAAGACCCATTTAAGTAAAATAAACAGATATATTATGGAACTAGACTATTAAGAGATAGATTTTATTCTATCCTCACGCCACGCCGCTTATTTGGTTTTTTTAGTTTTTTTCGGGAAAATTATCTCGTAAGATGTCACTTTTGGTAACTTATAATAAATTTAAAATTAACATAGATAAGAGTTCAAAACGTTAAATACATTGATAGTTTATATCCTTTGATTATTTCTTATGATAAATATATATAAGTTGAGCAAGATATTTTTTTTTAAAAAAAAAGGGATGAGTAAAATATTAAGTGGTTTTCTATAGATCAGGAAACAATACAGCATTATTGAGTAAAACACTTAACGAAAACAAAAATAATGAGAATTGCGGATATGGGATATGGGAGAATAATAATAATTATAAATTTTTTTGTTATATAATATTAGAATGAATATTTTGCCAAAAGAAAACCTTAGACATTATTAAATTGATATTAATTAAAGACCTATAAAATAAGATGCATTCAGAAAATGATTTCAGATATAATAATCGTCCTGAATTAATTACATTATAAAATTACTGTCAATTTCGATGATAATACCAATCTTTTACTAGATATAATTCTTATTTTAAAAAGTTTATCTAAGAACATATTTAGAAAAAAAAAATCATTGAATGAAATTAAATGAAATAGAGCATAAGGGAGCAATTTTTTTTAATATAATTTATGTATTGGTAAGAGTGAATGGAGTGCGCTTCAAAAAACATTTAAGATCAATAAATACTAGAAAAAACAGAGAAATATTGCTTAATCATTTTAATGGTAAAACAAACGCTTTCGAATTTATAATTAATAAACTAGAAGTTTTTCATTATCGAATATAAATTTTGATGGTTGAAATATGAATTATGTCCCAGTTTAAGTATTTTTTTATGTTACTTCAGAATTTTCGAGAATTTTTTGTTTTATCCTGGCTGAACTCCAAAAATTTTTTATGAAGATTGGAAAAAATAAAAATACAACAAAAATTGTTTAAATGATACAGTTTTTTCATTAAAGCTGTTAATTAAATTATCGTTAGAAAAACTAGTGATGCTCAAAACAGAAATATTTTTTTGAACAAATTCAAAATTAAGTTTTTAACAATTTTTAAATAAATAAATAAATATCGCCATGTAAAAATATCAATAGCGTTACTCAGAATTATTTATTTCTGCAAAGCACCTAAAAGGAAAGCATAAATAAAATTTCAGACTTAAGAATTATTCAATGAATCTTATTATTATCCTTGTATTTTGAATATATGTTGTTATGTAGAAACCGTTCCTAAATAATTTTTTGACAACTGGACTCCTATGAACCAGAATCTTGGAAAAACTACAGATTATTCCTTATTCTTTATGATAAATACCATCTAATTTTTTTTTTTGAGTTATTACTATTGGCTTTTTTTTTAATAAACGATTTATCCATATCCAGCAAACTATATAAGCTATCATCCACCCCACCAACAATATTAACTTTTAGCAATTTGTTTATATTTTTATTCGATTCACTAATTTTGATAAATTTTCTTTTATTTTCCTCTTTAGAAAGTGCAGTACATGAAGTTACTTATAATAATATTTAAATTAAACTAATTAAAGTTTTATTTAACTTAATTTTAAAATTTATGAACGATTTTTTTTATTTAGATCTGGATAAGACTATTTTTTATAGAAAAGATCAAAGGAGTTGAATCGGGTTTATAATAAACTATTTTTTATCATTAAACCCCAAATAAGGAAACTTTTGTTATTTTGTTACTTTAGTTTAGGCTCGGAAAATTGGATTTCATTTTTTTAGCAAATTGAAGAATTAATTTTTTTAAAAAAATTTTATGCCCTAATAATTTCTTTAATATTATTCAAATATCAATTAATTTTTTTAAAAATAATATCAATCAACCATTAATATATTTAGTGAAAAATAAATTAATTTAAAATCCCTCAATTCGGAACACCTAACCTTTCTAACCGGCAATTAGTTGATTTAAATATAAAAGGACTACAAATTTTATATGGGAAATCATGACAAATATAATTTTTTATATTAATCTTCATGGAACTTTATATATTTTAAATATTCATGATTTAATCAGTAACTTTTTATTTGGTATTTTTAGTGTTCTGTTCTCAAATATGCAGTACCTGACACTTTTTTGTAAAAAAATGTCATTTAAAGTGCTATTAAATAATCATAACTTAAAAAAGTTAAATAATGCATACTTTCATAATTGAAATTTATTTTTTAAGATTGATATTAGATTATTCTGTTGAAAATCACCATCATTTCATGTAAAATTCACCTTTTATTTACTTCTTTACCAAAAATGACATCAGTTTTTATTTTATTTAACTAGTAGAAATTAGAGTTAAATTTAATTTTAAATGCGAATTAAATCTCCAAAAAGAGATTAAAAGTCTAATTATTCACCAAAATTATAATAAATATTATTAAATTGCTTATATTATGATATGAATAATCATTATTAAAGATGAAACTGTAGATTTTGATCTTTTTATTAAGAACTTATGTTTTTTTGTTTAATTATCTAAAGTAATTATTTCACATATATTTAAAAAAATAATAATTTAAATGTATTTTGATCTTATTATTAAATTAAACCATTAATATCATGGTAATATTTGTGTAAATTTTAAATTTTAAATATTTTAAAGAATATTTATAACATCAGAATAATATTTTCCGATAAAAAATTTTTCTATCAGGTTACCTAAATAAAAATTGCTGATATATGCAAAAAGTAAGCATAAGGCTGTTTTTTTATTATTATAGTATATTCGTAATAACTAAATCACAAATGCGAAAATAAATATTATAATAATTGCAATTACAAAAAAATAATTCTATCATATATATTTGGGATAATCACAAAATTAAACAAGCTTTATTATTATTATTTAATCTCAAATAATAATATTTTAATTTTTTTTTTGGTTATATTACTCTCTTTTTATTCAGACTTAAATTCATGTGAATTATACGATTTAGATTGTTCTTTTATTAAAATAAAATCCTCATATATATTAGAAATTTGATAGTTAATATAAAGGTTATGGAGTTATTATTTTATTAAACATATAATAAATATAGACCAGTTAAAAATGTGAATATATACACTCTTTGAAAAAAAAAATCAAATTATATTTATTAAATTTAATTTATATAGGGTAATTTTTCAACGCGAAATAATGATTCCAGGTCATATTTTTGCCAATATAATCATATTCCTAAAAAATAATTTAGATTTTTTATGTTTTTTAAGTTTGATCTATCATTGAAATAATATCTCTACCCCCATCCAACTTAATCCGTAGCTTTATGGCTATTAGGGGAGTGGTGAAATAAAAGCAATCCAACCAAAACCATAACCTTCTATATACTTAATATCAAGATAACAAGAAAATAATGTATAAAAAAAAAATGCAAAAATATTTAAATTGTTCGATCTTTAATTTTTTTTTTAGATTTTGATTATTTTGGATAATGTTTTTAAAACTGTTATATTTTTTTTAATAAGTCTCAAAAAACTGATTCTATTTTAAATTATCGCTATATAGTTTTAAATTCCATAAAATCATATCTATTTATCAAATAAAAATCTTTAATTTTTTCTTATTTTTCATAAAATTAATTAATTTGGTGTTTTTGGAGTAAGAACCGTCTTTTTTATAAAATAAAATAACCTTTTAAATGCATTTAGTGATTTAAATGTGAAATTTCTTCTTTAATTATTACTCTGTTTAATAAAAAATGTCCCCCATACTTGAGGACTGTATTTATACGATAAAAAATATAAATTAATAACCCGAAATCATTATATGAAACCTTTTATTATAAATCTTAAAAGTATAAATCTTTCTTATATCCAGGTCATGTGGTTATAGTATTGATAAAAATACCCTCAGACTATCAAATAAACTAAGAATTCTTTATTTTATTTATAAAAACACCTATATTTATTTATTAAAAATATTATTTTATTGGATTTTATTTGATATATAAGCTATATTAACTGCTAAAATACTGCTAATACACCTTATTTTTTTCACTAATGATGATTATAATAACATAAAATTGTTTTAAAGCGACAATATAATATTAAAATCGACCTAGATAAAACAAGTAGTCATCCAAAAATATATAAATATTATTTCAGAAAAACAAAACCAATTAAATGTTAAAACGATTATAGTATTTTTTTTGTAGTGTGCTTATTTTTTTTACTTTGATCTCACAAATAGTTTTTTATATAAAAAAAATTCTTTATTTCATATCGAATCAAATTTTAATGTCAATTTTTTAAATTGAAATATATTTAGTCAAAATATATCCATTTCTCACTTTAATTTGGAAAGATTAAAAATTTAGGAAAGGTTATTTGGTTTATTGAACATTGTGGGATTATATTTTGAATTTATTTTTTCAAACCAGTGTAAAGGTGTGTTAGAATACCATTATTGAATTAAAATATTGTTTCTGATTTTTTAAAAGTACACAAACATAAATTTTGAAGTTTCTAGTATGTCATTACCATTCTTCGGGGTTCTAAGTAATAACTTTGAGGATTCATTGTGAATTGATATTTTCGTTCGATAATAGCTGGACTAATATTTTCTTAGTATGGATTTTAAAGGTTGTTTTTTTTCTTTTTATAAGTTATTTATTATTATTATTATTATTATTATTATTTTAATTTTTTTTTCTTCTTTTTCTTTTGTGGATGTGATTAGATGTAAAAAAAAATTTGGGTGTCAATAGTGACTCATTTTTAATGAAAATTTTCTTGTTCAATTTCTCAGTTATTAGAATAGAAGGATAATATAATAGTATTATAACACTACTGGATCTTTGAATTCTGTTTAATCACATTTGTTTTTTATTTTTATATTTTATTACAGGAGCCATAAAATTTCAAGAAATTTCTGGATATCTAATACTCGGATGAGAATGACATGAATTAATCAGAGTCTGATTGGGTGGAATCAGGCAACATCTGAACTTCCACATATATTTATATTGGTTTTGTGTTAAAAAAATTATGTAGAATTAGTTTATTTTATAAATTATTAGCCCAGTTGGGATTTTTTATAAAAATTTTAAAGGTTAATACACTGTTACGTTTCAAATCAGTTTATTTCAAAAAAATTCCTATTATATATCCCTTGAAAAGAGAATATGTGTATTAATTTCTTTTTTTAGATTTTTTTCAAGTTCAGAGAAAACTCTTACAGCCCTTAATACAATTTTTATTAGCAAAAAAAATTAATTTTTAGGGATTTAATAAGATCATAAAACTCTGAAAAATGATATTATTCTTTTTCACCCTTTTAATTTACTTTTATGGCTCGGTTATCTAGGATATTTGATTATTAGGTAAAATTAAATCATCACCTTAACACAAATATAATACTAATCGGAATTGGTATTTCAAAAATATGAATTTTTTTAAATTTCCTTTCAAACTTTGATCTTTATAAAGAATTATAAATATAATTGAATCTTTGAAATATTCAGAAAATTCTAATAAATTCAAAATAGTATCTGAAAAAATGTTTTTTACAGAAATTTTAAATCTTTCAAGGGAATTTTTTTAATAATGTTCAAAACCACTAAATATAAAATAAAAAATCGAATCTTTGGAATTAGAGGAATTTTATTTGGTTTTTAGTGTTAAATATAATAGGCTATTCAATGGATTTGTTAATAAAAACCCAAATGATTTTTTTCGAATAATAATATTAAACAATTCTGGGTTTCATATATGCTATAAATAATTTTTTTTTAAAATTTCAATCACATATTAAGAATTTCCTTTGTAATATCATAAATTTGAAACCAAAAAACCGGCACTTTTATTTTTTAGGTTAATATAAAATTTTCTAAATTAATCAACTTCAAAAATATGTTTTACCCTATTAATCCAAAATTTTCTTATTTATTTTTTAAAAATCAAAATATTAAAGGTTAAGAGTAACTAAAATATTGGGTAAAAAAATTGTCTATATAAAAAAAATGTTGATTTAAGTATGTGAATCCTGTTATTATCATTGTATAATACCTTTCTAATGTTTTAATTTTGAATCAGTAACAATTAAATCGGATAATGATAGTTTTCAAATAACTTATTCAGATTTAATCACATCAATATTACCTAAATTTATTCTGTAATCTGTAAATCAGGCAAAATACTCAGTTATATATAATTAAAAGAAAAATGTTTTAAAAATATTCTTTAAACTTTAAAAAATTACCAGAAAAATTTATCAAACCTATATATGGATATTACTTCTTAATTTTATACTCTTTTTTTTCATTATTTATTTTGCAGTCATATTCTATTGCACCCATGGCCAAATGTATAAGGCGTTGTTAGAAACAATCTTGGTTGGAATTTATTCTAATGTAAAATAGTTGATGTAAGTCCTTAAATTTAGGTCCTTTGATCGCTGATTTTAATGAAAATATGGAGCTACTCGGTAAAACGATTTATTTCAATCATAAAAAATAGAATGGGGATTCACTTTTTTGCGAATCCCATAAATATAACCATGTAAATTTAATGTTAGTTAATAAATTATTGTGAACCACTAATATCCAATAAGAATATTCAACCAAAACCATAGGAGTAAAAACGTTGAATTATCAGATTATCAATTAGAGGTCCTAATTAGGTAGATCAAGGATATTATCCATACATATAACAGTGTCTGCCTCCTAAGCAGAAGGTCCATGGTTCGAATCCCGGCCGGGGTTAAGATTTTTCTCCATGAGAAAAATCCCACTGTTTAATATTTGAGGTTCTATATAAGAATTTTTTTTTCCATTTTAGCCATCGAATATTATAAAACCTAAAAATTAATAAGATAATAAAATTTCCACACTTCTCTAGTAGAAATTTACTTTTTTTTTATTCAAATTTAAAATATTCTAATAATTTGTACAATATCCCACTGGTATATTTCCGAATTGTCAAAGCAGTAAAAAATTAATAGGGATGTTTCTGATTCAAATAGAATCTCCATTATATTCCCGTTACAAATATACAAAATAAAATATGATCCTTCATGTTTTAGATATATCACCTCAAAAAAAAGAGGGTCAGGATTTAGTTGTATTTTCTAAATATTTCCATTTATTTATAATTATTTTGAGTACAAGTTGTATTATATTATATTGTATTAATAAAAAAAAATCATGGAAATAAATTTACTGAAGCAAAGATTGATTCCTGATCAAGGTGCTTTTTAAGATCGTTCTTGATGTGTTATTTTATTGATTTTCATCATGATTTTATTTTACCCAAAACAGAATGCGGATTCAACTTTTTTTTGATTCCATTTTATTCAATTTATTTATAGGTATGAAAACTTTTAATGAAATAAAAAAAAATTGATCCATAATTTTACAGTTAAAATTGATAAACAAAGGAATTAAAGGAATTTTTTTTTTGATTCAAATCAAAGGATAAAGAAGTATTATTCGACGTACCCATTATTTTTTAGATAAATAAAATAGGGCTAATAATACAAGGCCTTGGATCAATCCTGGGTAGCATTTTTTTTTTTGATGTTTACAGGGTTTCCCAAAATGGTTGATACGCTTTCCCAATATTTTCAAATTGCTTCCCAAAAATCAGACATACATTCTCAACAGTTTTAAACATTTTCCCAAAACCCAGACATATTTTTTCCTCTCATCGGAGCATTTTCCCAATTTACAGACATTTTCTTCCAATAAAATAAATTTATTTCCCATCCTGCGAAACATCATTTCCCAATAAAATGAAAAATTTTCCCATCGTATAGGACATCAATTTCCAACCAGTAGAAATAATTTCCCAACTACCAGAATGTATTTCCCGAAAACATTGACGCCATTTTTTTTGGTAAAATTACATTTAAAAATATAAACCAATATTATTGCAAATTGATTGGTTTAAGCCCTCGAATAAAGTATAAGTAGATGTTGAAACATATTTCCCATTTTGGGTTTTAATTTATCTTTATTTGAGAATGTATATATGTATAATAATAAATTAGTATAAATTGGTAATTATAGCATAAAAAAATAATTTATTGGTGAAAAATTTATAAAAAAATAAGACCAGCCACAAAATAAATCTAAATTAAATAAAATGCTGCTTAAAAATTCCTAAATCGACCCATTTTCTTATTTTTCTGAAATAATTTGAAAAATCATCTTTAAATGACTCAAAAACGGTAATTGAATACACTTCTACCATTGATAGTTTGTAAGCTTATTTTCAAAAAGTTTATATCAAGCTTTAAATATAGACAAAACTTGCTCTGTTGGGTTAAGCTGAGGAGAGTATGCTGGAAAATATTTACGCTATTTCGCAATGAGAATATCAATGTTTTTGTGAATTTGTTTTATTTATACTTGCATTGTCCATTACTAAAATTTTCATTATCCCGATTTGTGGAAACAGATATTTGTCAAAAAATATTGAAAAACTCATTATTAAATGGTTTTTTACTAATTTCATAACAAATTATTCCACTTATAGAAATACTAAAAAATTTATACATTATAATATTTGTTCCCAGGAAAAGTAACAGTATCTTTTGAATTTATTACTGATTATCCAAAGGTTCTTGTTAAATGCAAATTAATAACATTGTAATCTAAATAAATTAAATCTTTATTGGATACACCAGAAATTTCTCGACAAAATTATTGTCTGTTATTGATGATTATAACGCTATTTCTTTCTGTTGGGACCTTTACCAAGCTTTTTCCTATGTATCCCATATTCCTAACTTCTCTATAAACTGTAGATTTAGAAATTGAAATACCTGATGTTTGCAAATGATTTTCTAGTTCATCTAAATTCAGAGAAGGGTTTTCCACAAGAATTATAGAAAAAATATACCATATCTTTGTTTTGTATTTTTTTTCCTTATTTGACATAGAGAATATTTTTTGTAATTTTCAGGATATAGAACTCCTTCCATATATATTTTTACAAAATCTATTAAACTAAGACATATATTTTGCTAATTCAGAGGATATTTTTTTATTAAAAATTACACATTCGTATTTATTAACAAACTTCATCATTATCTCCTTCGTCAAAGCAGTTGCTTTTTCTCGATTTCCCGTAACCTTTTCAACTGAAATATCTGATTTACTACTATTTTTCAAACTGTCACAATTAAATTATTGTAATTAATCATTATCAACCTGTAATTTTGAACTATATTATTCTATTTTAATAATATTTTCATTATAGTGTACTAATTTAGCCATATTTGAAGAATTTATACACTTTTTACAATAAATAAAATGAGTATTAGGTATAATGCGCTATTATCAGTCTTTAAAAACACTATTTATAATTGAAAATTGCATCTTGATTTTTTTTTATGCTATAATTACCAATTTATACTAATTTATCATTATACACATATATATTCTCAAATAAAGATAAATTAAAACCCAAAATGGGAAATATGTTTCAACATCTATTTATCATTTATTCGAGAGCTTAAACCAATCAATTTGCAATAATATTGGTTTATATTTTTAAATGTAATTTTACCAAAAAAAATGGCGTCAATGTTTTTGGGAAATACATTCTGGTAGTTGGGAGATTATTTCTACTGGTTTGAAATTGGTGTCCTATACGATGGGGAAAATTTTCATTTTATTGGGAAATGATGTTTCGCAGGATGGGAAATAAAGTTATTTTATTGGAAGAAAATGTCTGTAAATTGGGAAAATGCTCCGATGAGAGGAAAAAATATGTCTGGGTTTTGGGAAAATGTTTAAAACTGTTGAGAAAGTATGTCTGATTTTTGGGAAAAAATTTGAAAATATCGGGAAAACGTATCAACCATTTTGGGAAACCCTGCAATAATCAATTATTTTCTGTTAATACTAGTGAAATTAACAAGAGCCATTGATTTTTATTGGATTCCATGCGGAATTTGGAATAATCAATGAAGAAATGATATGATATAATCGATTGATGCGAAGATAAAAATTTTAGTTTTGAATATGAAAAAAATTGGATTTAATTTATCTTTTTTTTTATATCCCCTCCTCCCAATTTATAGTTTAAAGAATTACGTCCAGAATATTTTTATTTTAACCCCCCCCCCCCACCATCCCCCACATCAATTTGTTTATTAAAACAGACCTAATTAATTAAATTAAAACCATCAGTGTAGCCTAAAAAAACTATAAATATTATACAGAATCTGCGACATAGGTCTGGAGATTTTCTTCCTCACAAAAATTTCTAAACTTTTAAGTTTATTTTTCTAGTAAAAGTTGTTTTTTAATACTTATAAAAAAATTATTTGTTTAATTAACATTACTAAAAGCAAGAAAAATCACTAAAAACTATGGATAAATGTAAGCTGGTCGATTGTCACAGAAAATTAGAATCTATTAATGATTAAAATTCTGTACATCGTGTGTAAAAAATTACAAGAATAATATTTACACTCTCTAAATAATATTCTAAATATTTTTAATCTCTTCAGTAATAATGTCAGTCAGAATAAAAATAATTCTTGTATCAATTATTCCCATCCTATATATAAATTTATTTTTTACTTATGTAATAAATAAAATATTAAAACCTATAAATGAAGTCTTAATTAAATTATGAATATCTCTAGTTATTTTATATATGACTTATCAGTTTAGGAATTATACATATTGAAAATTTGTTAATAATCTGTTAATTACTGGGAAAATCTAACAAATTGGGATTCTCTGCAATATAATCTGGTAATTTTAGAAATAGGCTGATAACACTTGATATTAAAATTATCTAGATAAATTCCCGATGAATGATAAGATACAATTATACTTAATAATGATAATCTCCACCAAATAACCTTAAAGAAATAAGTGTTGATGGATTTTATTTATCATAAATGAATAAAATAAATGTAATCTTTTTTAAAGATGATAAATTCAAATTACCACCTTATTCAATGTGCACATATGACAATATATTTTCTATATTTTCTATAAAATTAGTCAAAAATACAACCAGTTTAAATGTGATAATTCAAAATTTTATTTTAGAAGATTTAATACTTTTATATATACGATCATTAAAATTGCATTTAACTAATAACTATTTTTAAAAACTTGAATTCGAACTGCTTTAAATTGAAAATAAATTTCATTTTTTTTTTACCTATTTCTTAGGTTAAAAAAATTTAAAAATTTTAAACCGAAATTTTAATATTATACCCAAGAGAAGATATCAAAATTTATCTCATGCTCTTTGAAAAAAAAAAACAAATAAAATTGGGTGACACAATGAGATCGATTAATGATTTCACGAAAATTATTTTCTAGATTAGTTTATGTTATATATTGTGAAGGTAATATGAAACTTTTATTTTATTAGTAATAATGATTTTTGGATCTTTATTCGTTTATCTATTAACTTCATTAGCGTTACATTTTTAAAAAAAACGTTTACTTTTCAACTTTTTTTTTCAGTCAATAAGTCTTTAAAATGAGAATTTGATAATAAAAGTTAGAACTTTTCAATGAACTTCCCTTTTTTGGAGTAATTCTACGTATAAACTCGTTTAAAATTTATCGACCTCCAAACTTGAACACTTTTTTATTTTTCTAGGTCTTCATGGATAAGATTTTTTGAAAGAATGATTATGCGAACTAAATCAGATTTATTGATTTTCAAGAGAAATTAATAAAAGTTTGATCATTTATTTGTTTTCAGAAATCCTCTGCATGAATATTAGATGTCTGAAAAAGGCTCAATACTACTTATTTAGAAAGATCAAATGTATTATTTCCTAAAAAGTAAAATAAAGAGTTTATATTTTTGAAATTTAGTACACTGAATTTTCTTGAAATTGATAAGAATTCCTTAGGTCTAAATATAAACTCAGAAAAAATGATTAATAATTTTTTGGAATTTAATTGGACTATTTTGTGATAGATTTCTCCCCCAAAACCACCAAAACTTCATTATAAACCATTTTTCGACATTTGGAGAATATTTTATATCCGATTAATCGATTATTTTTATTTGGATATCAACAAAATCTTGCGTTAGATACACTGTATCCGGAGAATTTCATTTTGACTGTTATGTTGAATCTTCCTTTATAATTTTTATTCGACGGACTAGAAAATCATGTTCTTCAAGGTTATTTCTATTTTTTTGAATTATAAATGTAATAAAATTAAAGTTAACTCATATTACTAAGAGTTTTTTTCAATTTTCCTAATACATCCTGATTAGCTAAAAACATCATTTTGCATATATCACTGTACATAAGTTCTTTTTCCTCATCTTTTTTCTTTCATTCAAGGACTTTTAGTGTTTAGCAACATGGAGCAGGAAATTTAACCTGGCTATATCCAAATTATTTAGCATTAAAGCTTTTGATATCCACAGATCGAAGTCTGAAATCATTTTTTTTTAAAATTTAAAATCAAACCCTATTAATTTAATTTCTTGTAAAATTGCATTTAAACCACATTAGTAGTCACTAGTATCATCTTTACTCACCTTAGATATTGAATTATGTGGAAATTATTGGTTATTATCCGTCACTTCCAATAAAATCACTGGTTAACCCCCTTTTTTTAATTTAAAAGTTGACTCTATGTGCAAATTTTTTGTTATTGAGAGTCTCTGTGACGTTTTTTTATGTTATTATAAATTTCACATTTTCAGGTTCTTTAATATATCCAGTTATTTATGGGTTATTATTGATATCTTGCTCTTTTAGCTTGGAATTTTTTCACTCAAGAATTTATGTTGTAATTTTAATCCAGTTTTTTGGCTTCTGATTATAACAGCTCTTTATTGATTAGGTTTTTTAAATTTCAACGGAAAGACCCTTCGATTCGGGTTTTAATTATATCTGGTATGAAGAAAATTTATCTTTGGAAAGGCTGATTATTATTTGCTTAATATTTTTCTCATTTAATTTATTGCCTGATTTTTTGTGAGAATTAGAACTGTAATACATTTTTTAATAATAATAGCAATCATTAGCTCATAAGTCTTCTATGCAACCATCAAAAAATTTTTGGAAGATTTTTAAATTCGAGTTCGATATTTTTTGTATTGGAATATGTCACTCTTATTTTATCTATACTTTCACTTTTTTCGCATAAAAAATCTTCGATTCAATCTCTTTTAGACTTATTTATTTTTAACAAATTATGATTAATATAACTATTATCCAAAAAGCATCTAATAGACTTACAAGTGAGTAAAATCTAACTTTTAAAAACACTTTATTGTGATATGATACTTATATAGCATTTTTTAGATATTAACATATTTGTAAAAAATATAGTTCATACCTTTTTATACTTGATTAAATGGGTCTTTTTGCTTGTTTTTTTAACTTTTTCATATCTATTATTTCGAGGTTTACGTTATTAAACGAAAATGATGTTAAATATATAATTAATAAATTTTCATAATTAATAATTTCAATAAACCAAAAAAAAAAAAATTAACATTTTTATATCGTTGACTTGTAATACATTTTTTTTTTTGAAGTTTTAACAGAATTTCTAAATATAATTAAAATAAAAATAAAAAAAAATTCGAATAATATGGCTTTAATAAAAATTTATTTTAATTGATCATTTTTTGTCAAAATTTTCATATTATCAAGCAGGTAATCTCAAGCTGCCAGATTTTTAATTTTTATCTTTTCTTTTATACTTGGTGGTTTATTTCGTTATTTTTGAGATATCAAATTTAGCAGGTTAATCTCAATTGTTCATAGTGTGATTTCAAATTCAAAATCTCTTAAATAAATGCCACATTTTACTGGTTTTACTAATAACTATTTAGCCTTTAAAATTTATTCTAATACTGCTTCATCCATTAAAATTGCAATTTTTTTCTCCAAAGGCATTTATAAAATATTTAAACTCCCCAAAATACATCTATAACCTAAATACCGGTGACATAATATTTTTCTAGTGTAGCTTATTTTTTCTTGCCGTAAGCTATAATTGTTTCTATATCATTAAGCATCCATAGGTTTTTTGCACCTAACCCTTTTTTGGCTACATATATCTTCAGAATTAGGAGTTTTTTCAATTTCAATGGCATAATAAACCTTTTTAGGACCGAATTCGAACCAAGTAAAATTGATTTAAAAATTGAAAATATAATCGATTCTAATAAAATCAATCTCGGAAATGGTAAAAAAGCATCTTTTAATACAAGAGTCGATTTAAAAAATATATCAAAAAAATATTTAAAAAAATTAACCACAATTTCGTAAGATGAAACTGAACTGCGTAAAATAGCTAAATTAAGAGCAAAATTGCATACCCAATAGCTCTATTGGGCTTGAAATTAACAACTGATTGTAGTAGATAAACTTTGAAACATTTCTTTATTAACTGCTGTATTTTATTAGTTGATTTTCCTTTAAATTATTCTGGTATCCCGCTTGGCTTTTGAAAATTCTACATTTGGATCTCCATTATTCATTGTTCGGAAATCATCAAAATAAAATTCATGATATTAGATTTGATTTCGCTCCATGCATTCTCCATCGAATTAAAAAAATTAGAATCTAGTCTTATATAAAGCAGTTTTATCTCTTCATCTATGGAAATTTAATCCCGAATCTCGTTGTGAAAAGTTTCATTATCGGAAATGATAGCAATAATTGAATGTGATAAGTTAAGTCTGATTAATTCATCTAACATCCCCTTAATCCTCTCATCATAATAAACCGGCCTATATCTATCCATTTTTGTTTAAAATTTCAAAATTCCAAAATTCCAAGGGTTGAAGTCCCAGTTAACTTATGGAAATTTGGTTCTTTAATTATTTTTTTTGGAGTTTCACCATAGTCCTCTGGCCATTTTTTGATATTCCCCCAGATCCTCCCAAAAACCCATCATATTTGCTTTCATTGACTTTAATTCTGTTAAAAATTGGTTACGTAACTCTTTCTTTCTTTTTCATTTTAAATAGAGTTAACTTTGGATGGCTCCATATTCTTTTCTTTAATTGTGAATGCTTTAAAACTTATGCACTTTTTGATAGTCTGATGTGATGTTAAAAAAACAAATTGCAGTTATAAAAAATCATTTAACGCTTTAAAGGTGTAACTCAGAATTACTTAATTATTTTAGCCTAAATTTTCAAATTAATCTTGAGTATTTTTTCAAAGACCTAACCATTTCCAACTCTATCTTTTTTGATGGTAGTGCCAGATTCTATCCAAAAATATTACGATAATTTTTATATTAAAAGAAATTAATAAACTGGAATTTTTATCTTCTTTTTCAGCTGATTATACAACAGACTCTCTACCGGAATAGAAATTTTTTTTAAACAGTCTACTAACACTGTTTTTTTTTTTTTTGAAATAATTATTTTCATATAAATCCATATTTAATTTAAGCTAATGAGGCCAAAGTTTCATTTTAAATGCTTAAAAAAAAGCTCCAATTTTCTAGGATTATATATTTTATTATCAGTATATTAAGGATTGAAATCTTAAGTAAAAAAAACGTCTAATGTTTCTCTTAAATTATCAAATTATTCTCCAAGAAATTATATTATTTTTTATACAGAAAATGTGAAAATAAAATTACTATTAGTTAAATATTCTTTTAAACGGGTTTAATTTGTAATAAAAGCCGATTCGGGGCGCTTTATAATAAAAAACCCATAACAACTCCTAAGTGGCATGATTTAATTACTCTCGAAATTAGACAAAGAATAAAATATGTGTTGAAAAAATATTTGAGGTTAGTTTAAGAAAAAAACAACCATAAGCGGAAATGATTATTAATTTATATTAAATATCTACAAAATAATATAGGTATTAGAGACTTTACTTACTCTGCATATACATAAATATATTAGTGCATAAAAAAGTATGTTTCACAAGATATTTTTTAAATGAAACAAGAAAAAAAAATCAGTTGGCTAATTAAAATGTGATTTAATAATTAGGAAATCTTTTCTTTTTTTAAAAAATGGGATCACAAATTTTAAAAATAATGACTCATTATTTTTCAGGAATCAAAAAAAGTTCCAATTAGAGTTTTAACCTAAAAAATCATTTATTACTAACAAACTCGTCTTATTAACAATTAAACCAACTTTTTAAGATATTATTTTGGTTATCATTCAATGGAAAAATAATCTACATGATCAGAGATTACTTTATGTAAAATATACAATAAATTGTGTGTGATACAATTTTTTTTTTCTGTTTATTTTTTGTTACTTTAAAAATTTAATGATAACTTTACTAACTATAACTGAAAAATGATACATGAATAAATAAATTTCAAAGTGAGAAATCTTTATTGGTATAATTTTATAACGAGAAGAGAGATAAAGATTCATATAATCCCATCTCACGATAATTTTTAAACTAAAGACTCAGAAAGATAATATATAAATTTATATAAATATTCAACAAAAATTCTATTCCTTATCATTTACACATTTCTGGCTGAATCCAAAGTAAATCGCAACATGTCTATAATTGAACTTAAAATCTAACGCACTTTTTGATAGTTTTCTACATTCTAATATAATATAATATTGTAATTATTATATTATATACATTCGTAAAATCTAGTAAAAAGAAGACAATTTATCAGATTGAAAAGAGAAGTAGGATTAAATTTGAGCCAAATTACTCGAAAATCTCTAATTTATTCATAATAATAAGTACTCTGTAATATAAAAATAAAAATATTCAATAGTACTTGTGAATTCTAATCAATGATTCTATATCAATACACAATGAAATTTTTCAATTCGAAAATCTAATTTTGCTTTAATATTAATTATGTTGAAAAGAGGAAATTACCTTTATACACTTTAACAAATTTATATTTTGAATATTAAATCAATCAACTTGAATTAAAATCCCTTTGACAATTTATATTCTTGAATAAAGTCACAAATAAGTTTGTTCTGTGATATATAAAAAAAGAAATTTATAATTAAAATTATAAGAATCATTTTAAATAAAATAAACTCAGAAACGCATTTTTTTCCACCTTTATTTATAGATTTTCTGATAGTGATATAAACAAGATCATTTAAGTTCTTATTTTTTATCTACTTTTTTTACTTATAGCTCCTATGTTAGAATTTTAATAAAAAAAAATTAGCGAATAGAAATTAACAAAGATTTAAATCAGCTAATAATTTTTTTAAGTGAATTGATCTTACCAATTAGCTGTGCAAATATTGAATTTTTTTCGTTAAAGTTTGATTCTAGAATCAATTCAGAGGATATGTTTAGGAAAGAAAGAGAGTAATAAATAATATTAAGTTAATTTGATCCTTTTATAGCAAAAAAAAATCATTTTTTTAATTCTTTTCAAAGTGTTAAACTATTGGCCTAGATGTGAAATAATGGGTCTGAGATATTTATTTTATCGTAATTGATATAAATTGGGGTTTATAATATGATATAAAAGTTAAATAAAACCAAAAATTAATAAATTATTTTTATCCAGAGTGTTCAGAGTCACTCATATCAGGTTTCGATGAGGCATATATTTTCCCAAATGTGTTTATTCCTGAGCTTTTGGACTAAAAGGGTGAATATCTCCTTTAAATTTCGATTCATCTCTAAATATACTTATAATTTTCCTGTCATTTTTTGCGCTCCTTTTTTTTCTTCTCGATTTAATTATTCCTTTTCCATTATCCTAATCATGTATTAAAATTTTATGTCATCTAATTTTAATGGAGATTTAGATATGTGAAAATTTGTAAGAGATATATATATATCGGCAATAGCTTCGATGTTTTCTAGAGAATACCTATAAGTATCCCTTGTTATTTTGAAAAAAAAATTAATCTACCAAAAAAACTTTCAGTTATTATTCTTTCACTGTGATCAGTAGAGCGATTAATTATAATTGTGGAGTGATCTGGTTCTAATGAGTTAGCTTTATTTTCACAAAAACTTTGAAATTTCAGTGAATGACTCTGTACATTTGACTGATTGATTTTTCCTTGGTATAACTGCCCTAAATTTAATATCGATTCCTACATTTCTTTTATCGGCCATAATCGACCATTAATCATGATTCTCAGTGTCTTCTATTCTGAAATATCTGATAGATTTTTCCAAAAAAATTTGATAAATGTTCTCCAATTTTTTTAAAAACTGACATATTTGTATTGAACCCTCAACAACAGGGCTAACAAACGCACATCAACCATATTTTATAACTGATATCTCTCTTTTTATGCAGTAACGATGGTGTTTACCCGAATAAAAGATTTTCTCGTCTTGGAAGGATCCACTTGGTCTATTTAAAAAAAACACTGCACAATCTACGATCAATGCTACATCCGAATTATTTTTAAGGCACATCTATTGATATAATTGTAATCCTTTTTGATAGGAAATAAATACTTCTTTATAAAGTTTCTATAACCACTATTGCAGTGGAATTAATAAATTCACAGATTGATTGGGGTGATGTTCCGAAATCCTTCCCCATTTTCTCAAATTTGAAATAGTGCCTAAGATAAGTCAAGCTTATAAGAAGCTTATCCTCAGGTGCATATTTTGATTTTTTCTCCTTCTTCTTATTTCTGAATTTATAAGATCCTTCTCACAAACCTGATATATTTCATCAAACTCACCCATCTGGAATCCTGTCATATAATAAATATTTTCAGGATTTTTGGAAATTTTATTATAGAATTGAGTATCATAGATGTCGGAGTCACTGGTGTAGCTTTCTTAAATAGCAGAAGCTATCACGATTTGGCTTTCATGATCTTTAGACGCTTCTCTGTACCTATCAATTCTCTGTTGGGTATTAGCTCTTTTCATTTGTTTGCTCTTTTTTTGAGATTTAATATTATAATTTTTTCTATGTATTCATAAGATGGTTACGATCCTTTTATAACCTAAATTTAAGTTTTTATATTAATCTAAATTTATTTTTAGAAATTAATAAAAAATGCTGGAAATTTCAAAAATAATTTTTTCACAATATTGAATTTTCAAATCTAATAATTCATTTAAAAACCATAAGCTTTTAGCTTTTATATTAATATTACTAACTCCCAAAAAAAAATCGGTTCCAAAATGAACGTTTTTTATGAGAGAATTAATTATCGCAAACATTTCAACATGGGAAAAAACATTTATTTTTGTATTTAAAATTTGTGAAAAGCGAACTTTTAATAAAGTAAAAAATTTAAACTTATTCCGTAAATTCCCATACACAGATTTGAATATGAAATTTTTTATAATTCATGATTTCGAAAGGAAATCATTTAAATTTAAAACTTATTTAGTGAAAATATTCTATTTTATTTAGCTGAATAATCAATATGAAAATTAAACGCGTTTTAATATTTTAAAAGATAAATCGACTCTAGCCGCTTTAATAAAATTATTACATTGATTTGATAGCATAGCATAGCATAATATGGTTTCTTTTAAGCAATTTATCAACAATTTTGAAAAAGCTATAGAAATTATTGAATTACAAATCCTACTAAATATTTATTTACTAAAAAAGAATTAACTTGTTATTATAAAACAAAATTATACTTTTCTAGGAATTTTTAAATCTGTAATACTAACAATACTAGAAGTATTTTATACTTAATACATTCATATCACTATTGGTAACTAATAAATGAAATTAAATCTTGTTATAAACAACTAATATAATAAAAATATGGATCTCTCAATTATATTGATTTTACGGTTTTTTTGATTAATATTAATACCTTTTACATAACTCTCACCAAATTTTAAAATTAGTAGCCTGTTATTAAATAAAAAAATTATAGGGGCTTTTTTATGGTTTTATTCTAAAAATAAATCCTATTAATTAATTTTTAAGTTGTTAAGGATTAAAGATTCTCATTAAAAAATTCCGTTATTAGAAATTTAAAATTAAATTTTTTGATTACATTGGTCTAAATCAATGAAACGATGTAGCCTTCAAGAAATACCAGTAACAGTGTATATTTTAATTTTATTGATTAAATCATTTGAATTGAATTCTTTATTATTGGACGAAATCCTGATTTGTAAATCGTTAACTATTTCTCAAAAAATTATCAACAGTATATTAATTTTAAAACATTGGATAAAGGAAAAATAATGTAGAAATGATAGATATTATCTTTTTTTATATTTTTTAAAGCAGCGGTTAGGACAAAAAAAGAACGAGAAGACCAATTCAGAAGAAATGGGATAAAAAATTTACCATTAAACTTTAATTAAGTAGTATCCCTCTCTTTTTCCCCTGCTCTCAATATTTTTTTTCTTTCAAATTTTAGTAAACTTAAATATATCTATTACAATAGCGTTATATTTTTTAAATAAAATTTACATTTATTTATTTTATTGTATAAATAAATTTTTAATTTTTTTTTTTTTTTGTGTTTTTCATGCTTATAAGTGTGATTATAATCACCCCCCCCCCCTCTAACAAATAAATGTTTAGATATTCAAAATTGAAATTTTTTTCTACTAAATAAGACTATCTGCACAATTATCAAATTCAAATGTTTTATAATGAACTTATATCGAAATCAATTTTTAGCACAACTATGAATTTGGTTATTTAATAATCTTATTAGTATAGCAGTGCCCCTTTTTAAAAAATACTACCCCGCTCCCACTCGTATAGCAGAAGGCCATTAACCGATTCGATTTTATATCATTACCTACTTTGACTATTATAATTTCTGTTTACTTAAAAGGTTCTATTAATATAATATAAAACTTTTAAATACATACTATAATTTAAATCTTTTTATTTAAAAGACTTGGTGCACCCAAAAGGTGAACTTTTTACGACAAATTAAAAAAAAATATGTGTAAAAAGTAATTGGAATGGATCTCATCATTTTTTTACTTGAAACTTCAGCATAAATAACATCGAATGGACAAAATATTTATATTCTAATACGCTTTTAAATCAACTAGTATTCTTCAACTGAAGTTAGGCTATCAATAAGTAAATATGTTTGGTTATTATCTTGGCTTGATAAAAATTTAAAAAAAGCACAAAAAAATTTATTTCAATTTAAATTTTGAGAATATTAATTGAATAATGTTAATGCATTAGGAGTTTTTTCATACTTATTTTTACGGTTTAGGAGTGGAATATTCATAAGGCTGCATTTTTTTTATAAAAAAACATAAAGTTATGTAGTAAATAAGTATCAAGAGGGTTTTATTCTATTAGAATATTTCAACATTAAGCTCAGAAATCATATTAACAAAAAATTTGTTTTTTTTTTTTTTTATTTAATCAAATAATCTTTGTACATGTATCCAAATATATATTATGAATCTAATTAAAGCTATCTCCGTTTGCATTTTTTATACCCTTGATTCCATCTCATTTCGTATTCCATAATTATTCTGCAGTTTAAATTTATATTAGTTCAAATGTCAATAATAATTTTATTTATGTAAATTAGTATTTTTTTAAATATTTTTTTTTAAATATTTTTTTTTATACTTACATCTTAACGATTAAGACTGCCGTCTTTTGGGCGAATTTTGAAATCAAAATATGGAAGAATCATAACTAAATGCTATTAAATCGCATTTTTATAGCGAAAAAAATCTAAACATTTAAAATTATAGAAAAAAGCCACAAATTATATATATACCTGCTAAATCATAGAATTAAATTTAACATATCTATAATGATAAAACCTACACTGATTATAGATCGCTCTAATAGAAAAATTGAATTTAAAAAGTGCAAATTATTAGTAGAAATTTGATGTGTATAAAATTTACATTATATTTTGACACATAAAATATATTTTGATATTTCCTTACCATAAAAGTGTACTGTTTTATAATTAAATATAACTATTGATGAGAAAAATAGTAAAACACCAAGCTAAAACTTGTAATTCTTTTTAAAAAAATACTTAATGAGCTTAATTTGAAAGCTGGTTTACCTTAGTTTCACATATATACTTTTCGTGTTTCAAATTTAATTGAATAAAGGACCCCAAAATTTCCATTCGTCTATTTTTGTAAATATAAATTTTTTTATTCGTCCAATCAGATTCTAAATTTAAATGGATATTTAAACTAAAATTTACATAAACAAAATATTGGTAGAAATTTATAAATAAAATAAAATTACTTAATCAAATCGATGTAGTGGATAGTCATTAGAGATGAAAGAGAGATTCAAATAAAATAGCTTCAAATCTCATTTTTATGCTTATAAAAATTTCTCAAAAAAAATTCAAACTTTATTTGTATTTTTAAAGAATAATATTAGAATATTGAAGTACAAGTGAATTAAAATTCATACGATAAGAACTAAAAATTTCATAAATAAAAAAAGCTTATTTCGAGCAATTTTTTGTAGTTTATACTATTCATAATAATCTGAAACATTCTCCTCTGGTTCAGAAGCTGCACATCTTTTTCCAAAAGTATTCATTCTTTGTGTATCTAAAAAATTAGAATCGATATAAAGTTTATTTAAATGTTCTTCCAAAAAATAATTGACTACCTTTCTGTTAATTTTTGCTCTGGTTTTTTTTTTCCTCCTTTTTTCTTACAATATCCTGATTCTTAACTCTTATCATATCATAAAAGTGTATTTCATCCAATATACGTGGTGACTGGGCATTGTTAAAGTTTTTAAGTGCTATAACGATATAAGCAATAGTTTCTATATTCTCTAGATCTCCCTTAAACGTATCTCTAGTTATTTTAAACAAAGATTTCAATCTACCAAAAAAAAATCTTATTATGTCACTTGAATCTGATAGTTTTCTGTCATTTTCAATGTTAGTTATAAGCTCGCTTTCTTCCCCTTGCGTAATATAAGAACTGGACAACTGTTAAGGCCTGTAATCAGGTATTTGGCTTCTTTTTTTGGGTATCACTGTTCTGAATTTTTTTATCCATACCAGCATATCACTTATCTGCCATTATCTACCACTTACTAAAATCCACACTATCATATATTTTATAAACACATATCTCCTTTTTAAGAAATTCACGGTATGACTTTTTTATCTTTTTGGAAACTGAAATATCGTGTATAGAGCCCTCGAAAACAGGGCTTATAAAAGCGCGCCTACCATAATTTATAACAGCTATTTTACGTTTCACACAATATCTGTGATTTTTCTCGGAATAGAAGACTTTTCAGTCTCGAAAGTACTCTGTTGGTATATTAATGAAAAAAACAGCACAATATATTAACAGAGCTACAACTCTATTATTTCTTTAAAAAATTGATTGATACATCTGAGCGCTCTTCTTAATAGGAATAAGGCATTTTCTTAATGATTTTTCTTGAATGATATCTGCATTACAATTAACCATTGTAAAAATTGAGGAAGGAGATGTGTTAAAATATCTCCCAAATTTATCAAACTTGAAATAATAGCGAATTTAAGATAAGAAAATCAGCTATTTGTCTCCTGATTCAAATTCAGATTTTCTACCTCTTCTGATTTCTGATTTTATAACCTCTTTTTCACAGACGCCATATACTTCATTAAATTCGTTTGATGTAAATCCAGTCATTAAAAAAATGTTTTCTGAGTTCCGAGATACGTCATTATAAATTTCTGGCTCATATAAATCGATATCACTCAAATATTCAGATTGGGTTGCTGAAGCAGCTGTACTTTGAGACTCATAGTGTTTGGTTGCATCCCAATATCTTTCAATGTTAGAAAATTTATCTCTGCAAGAAATTATGGCTGTATAAGTTTAACTATACTATTAAGCAATAAAAAACTAGTTTATAAGAATTTCAAGAAACTTAATTATTGTTTCCTTTACTTCTAAAATATTTATATATATAAATATTTGATTAAAAATGATTCTAAAACTATCAATATTCTAAATAAATATCATATTTATTTTTTGATGGAAAACCCGATATATACATAACAAATTTAAATGGAAGCGCAAGAGTATAGACATTATTTTTATCAATATCTTATTCTGGACCATAAAAAATTTATAACGTCTTTTATTTTAAAAAATAATCGAATTATACATTTTAAATCGTAATCAAATGGAAAAAAAAAATCTTGTTTTTATTTTATATAATTTATAAACATTCGCAAACACGATTGGCGCGAAATAAATCTTGTCCAAATAAAAATATTTTTAGGGGTTCATAATTTTTTTATATCATATAACCAATAATGCTGAATTGAAGAATGCATATAGAAAAAATAAGGCGATTTTAAAAAACTCAAAATCAGTCTTACTTTAAATAGCATAACTTGCATAAATATAATACTCGGTTATTTTGAAATAACTCGATCTATTAATAATTGAAAAACTTAATAGAATATAATCCCCGATTATTAATAATCTATGGTTACATTTCTTATTTTTGGATTTATAATTTTCTTTAAACGCTAAAATTCCCTTTTTACTTACCATTAATTATAGAAAGTACATATAATTAATATGTGTAATTTTATTTAATTTACCAATAAAAAAAAAAAAATTCCAAGTTATTTGTTAATAACAAGGTTAGAACCATTTATCCAAGGACTTTCATGGATATAACTATGTAATTAGATGATAATTCTACTGATAATTCATGTATAATAGATTCATTTTTTATCTGATGCCATTTTAAAGAAGTTTCATAATTTTAAATAATTTTTAAATCTTTTTTTCTCTTATTTCTATGAAAAAATACCTTGAGGAACATACTTTTTTTATGCACTAATATATTTATGGAGATGCAGAGTAAGTAAAGTCTCTATTATGTTATAATTAAACTCAATGAGTAGCTTTCAGTAATTCACTTTCACCTTCAATTAATTAATTAACTCCTTTTTAATTTATTAAACTTCTAAATTTTACTTTTTTACTTTTTCCGAAATCGAATTTACTAAAAAAAAATAGAATTTTACTTTTTTAACCAGTTTTATTTTATTTTATTTTTCTAGTTTAACCCTAAAATGGTGGTTAGTTTATAACTGGCAAAATTGTAATCAAATAATTGCTTTATTAAAATTTGATGAGTAATTAAACTAAATTTTTTATTTTTCTTTAATAGTTTGTAAGAGATAGAAAAATAGACATAAGTTTGTCTTCATGATTTATGTATTAACCTATATTTTCCTAGAGGGGAATTGGCTTCTTGAATTTTCTGTTACTCTCTTTACATATAATCGATTTTATTTTATTTTATTTTATTTTCTAGTTAAATATCATCTATTTTTATATTTTATGATTTAAATGATTAAGATATTATTCTACGGATATAATATTGATCCATTTAATTTTATTATTCTCTTATCTGAAGGTTTCAATATACAATATATGTGCTCAATTTTTTTATCTTTATTCTTAGAAAGTCTATTAATAGCTTCAGAAAATCTTAATAAAGATTTCAAAAATCATGATCATAGCATTTTTTAAATCAAAAATTGAAAGGTATCTGGTTTTAATTTAAAACTGGATGGTATCACTTTATAAAATCAGAAACTTGGATCCAGATTTTAGGTTTTTTTTTTGCTTACTACTCAATTAATTTTGCACTTTCCAAAAAAAAAAATGCATCCAATGTACTAAATTTTTTAGAAACCGATAGAGAATAAAATAATATGTATGTTTTACGCGTTGGTTAATAGTTCTTTCAACTCGCTTCTTTCAACTCGCTTCTTTCAATCCCATGGTTTTTGAAAATACCGTAATTGTACTATTCTTTTTTGAGACACATACCATTTGAATAAACTAACCCATAGATTAATTTATTATTATCTTTTTTCTTCGTATCTTGGATATAAATAATTGTCACAGTTTTTTATTGGGATTTCCTGTATATGTAGATTGCTCAAATACTTATTTTTTAGTTCGACGACTTGGTCTATCCAAAAAAAATCTTTAAATTAACCCAATATTGGGAAATCTTCTGCTATATTTAGGTTATTATATATGTATACGCAAGATATTTCTAAAATATCATAACTATTAAATTTGGTGTATTAGATCAAATTTTTATAAATATATCAGTTTATATAGATTCTGATACTAAATATTTGGATTTTATTTGCATAAAAAATTATTTATGCAGAGTCAATACATGTTCATAATTAAACCCGGTCTGCCTATTTTCAGGCGCGTAATATTGAATGATGATTTAAAAATAGATATACCAAAAGTAAACTTTGTAAAATTTTAAAAGTACTTTTACGGGTTCCATAAGCAGTTATAATGGGTTTATGTGAGTAAATATCAGAATCTAGACCTATTTATTCCATAGTTCTATGAGACAGTTAAAAAGTAGCACCATTATAGTTAAAAGCTCAATGCTTTTTTCATGTATGATAACAAGGCCTCTAAAAAGAAAACCCTGAATATTCAGCTTCGCCTTGGTTTTTGATTTATTATTTTATTTTTCAAATATTCATCAATTATTTGTACAAAATCAAACTTATTCGAAAATAATTGAAGCTACTGTGTAATTACTAAATATTTTTTTGCCAATAGTAGGTTGTTTCTAATTTAATATGAAATTTTTTATTTTGAAAACTTTATTTATTTCTTATCCCTTTCTTGCGCAAAATGTTTATTAAATTAAGAATCAGTAATTTTTTCAAAAAAAAATTGGTCTTTTATTTTTTTTTAATTCGATATTGGTTTGAATTTTTAGCTCTTTGATGCTAATAAATGTGTAATTATGGTTTTTTCAGAAACTAAATAAAAATATCTCCACTGAGCTTATTTTGAGGCTTTTTTTTACAATTATCTGGAGTTTAGATAATTTTTTACTCTTCTTTTAATAGCTAAATACATGTTGCACATTTTACATGATTTAAAAACTTGAGGCTTATAATAATATTATTGAAAGATCGATGGTATTTTTCCATTAAAAATTTGATAATTTACTGATTGAACTTTTAATTTTTATCTATTGTGTAATACTAAATCTCGACCAATTATTATTTTATACGAGTATCTAGAAAATATTTTTCCTCCATGTCAGGACGTAATACCCTAGCTTGATGACAAGCTTTGACTTGAGATTGTGGAATTTTGGTTTTCGGAAAAGCTGGCATCTATCCAGCCAAACTTTCTCTTTATAACTTGGTTTAAAGATTTAACGGTACGAAATTTGATCCGATTATTTGGCTATCAGTTATATTTGTTAGATACATAATCACTGTTATTTTATAATGGTGATAATAGATTGGTGGATATGTTAGTAAGAATAGACTAAGTGAAAAAATGTCTTATAGTTATAATTCGTCCGATGGCACAATTTTATATATCTATTGCTGGCTCCGGCATTTTTCTTCTGGATTGCATACTGCTTATGATTATTAATCCAAAAATTCCGTTTAATGCCATATATCTGCGAGGTTTCTGCCATCGGTCCGTATTGATATGATTAATAATCATTCATAAAAATAATCCGAAACTCGAGATCTTGGATAGTCTGACCACATCACAGCCTAATTAATTACCCGCTCTCTGTTCATCCCTGAAATCAAACTTGGGACCTGGAGTTAGCGACTCGAGAGTTTCTTTTTGCTATTGCTACCTTATTCGTCCCGCATTAATTTTAATATATATATATATATATATGCTACAATATTATGAAAAATAAAACCCCAGTAATAAAAACTAAAACAGCTAATAGGTAAGAAACCCATTGGATTGATCTGACATGTTATAATGCATGGCACCTAAGCTAGAAGGAGCTGGGATCAAACCCCTGGAATACCATCCAAATACATCCCCATGTCAGTTATCCTCACTAAGATCCTAAAATACTTTTTATTTTTTGACTTAAAATTTATTTTTCTATATATATATTTTTTTTTAATCTTATAAACATGACTGATTTTCACGACTTATCATCGATTTTTAGTAATATAACCTCTTTTAAGAATTTAAAGTGCAAATTAAAAATTAAAAAACATTTGGGCTCAATTTTATTCGCTTCTAAAAAAAAGAGTCGAAGGATTAGCATTAACCACAAGTTAATCTTTGTTAACACTGGAGTATGAAATTAAATAATTACAATACTTATATCAGAATTTCTCATTATAGGAGTTTTTTTTTATATTGAAAATTCTTAATGAGCTTATTAAGTTTAATTTTGGATAATTTTTCTCTTGTTTCATATTAATAACTTTCTATTAAGAGTTTGAAATATCTGTAAAGGATTTAAAAGAAAATGTGATTTATTTATGAGCAAAAAATAGGGGTTATAAAAAACTTGAGACTAAAAAAAAGATTAAATAATGATGTTCAGAAAAGAAGAGATTAAAAAAACTGTTTTCTCCATTTATGCATAATTTTTTTTTTTTTAGTTAATAACTGATTTGATAATTTATTTTACTTGCTGGGGGGTTTTTATATTTTATAAAGCCAATTTATAACATGAGGTCTATCTAAGCAAAATCTCATTGTAATGGTGAGTTAATTGTGATAATCCTTTGTTTTAGGTTATCAAAATGAGGTACGAAAGTAGAT
>LSSL01001340.1:8988-21166 GCA_001953115.1 Smittium mucronatum
AAAAAAAAAAAACGCATCAAAATAGAAAAATTATTGTATTAAGGTCTGTTATAATAACTAAAATAAGCCAGTCTAATGAGCTATCAGCTGCTTAATTAAGAAAAAAGGTGTAATATATTTTTGGAAGTGAATTCTCTATATCATTTAGACTGGAAAAAACCATTGCTTAGAAGAATTTTTTTACAGAAAAAGATTAGGCAGCGCTAGGCGCACTGTTGCTAGCAAATTTATCTTTCTCACACAGCAGAAGTCTTAAATCAGTTATTATTACCTTATTCCTTCTATCTGTGATTCAACCATTTCTCCCTGTAACAACAACAAGAGTATTTTTATAGCACCGACAGTAGAAATAGCAGGTGATAAAATTATCTGGGGTTTGCGATCGGAACTTGAAGAAAGAACTAGCAAATAAGATAAAAGATCATCCATCACTGGTTCCACTCCAAAATTGCCCGATATGTCTAAGTCATCTCCTAGCTCAGATACTTCAGTAGAGATAGATGCTGAAGTAACATTTATCTATCCTCCGCTACCTCAAACCAAGCTTAGTCTTCTGCAGAAAATCCATAAGGATAATCACCCGATTATATTAACTCATGTTTTCGCATAACCATGACCAAATCACTATCAAGATTTACCCATCACTGAGCGATATTGTTAATAAAAATGGAATAACAGGCAATAATCCCAGCCCACGAAGTAAATAAATAAATAAATAAATAAATAATAATAATAATTACCGGTAAATCACTAGCGAAAAATTTAAAAATAATTTCTGTTCGAAAAAAATAAAAGAAAACTAACTATGCTTACTAAAATATAAAGTTACTAACTTCAATCTTTAAACGTGATAATAATTTTTGAATATAAAGAGATCGACTCTTCGCCTAGGGCTAAAATTAGCGCCCTAACATTTATACCACACCTCTTTTAAAGAGATGTATTGAATCTTTTTCTTTCACTTTTTCAGCTTCATAACTGGTGGATCTCTGGACACGATATCCTTCAAAAATTTGCGTGGAAATACTTCAGCCCCTGGAATTGGATCGAAATATCTCTTCAAAAGATCCATACTGTTCAATATAATGTGTAAATTCTTATCAGAAATCCAATAAACCATACTGACTAACTACTCAGTCTCTTCATAAGATCCATCTCCCTGCGGAGATAAGTTATTATACTTTTCCTCTTTATATTAGAGAACTTTATCCCCTACCCCAAATATTCTAAACCCAAGCTTCAGTCGAGAAGTGCAATAAGATCTCTTTTATTCTCCGTTGGCATTCTGTACACCTATTTTCGAAATTCGACTAGATGGTTGAGCCAGGATACTTACTCGAATATTTCTCCCTCAAAGGATTCAAAATCCAAGAGATTCACCTGCCCCCATATAGCAGGTGTAATCAAACGGATACTATAGACTACTTAGGCCAAGGATTTTAAAATTCCCCTATTGGTAGACGTACGCACCGCCAATAAAGTTTTCCAAAGCACTTCATCCTAACTTTCCCTTCCAACACATATAATATTTTTAATTAACTGTTTCAGGTATTAAACAGTTTTCTCTACTTGTCTTTTGGTCTGTTTTCTGTAAGCAAGTGCAGGTTTATCGGTTATAACAAAGTATCAATTCGGCAGATCCACTTTTTTACTCACGAAATTCGTCCCCCGATCACTTATCAACCTACTAGGGTTACCAAAATTTTCTAAAATTTCATTAAGTATTAACTTTGAAATTGCTTTACCATCTGCTTTTGTTACCACTAAAGCAACAAGAAATCTGGTAAAATAATATATACTGATAATTATATACCGATTCCCATTTAAATTTGTTGGAAAAGGTCCCGCTTCATTCAAAACCACCACCTAAAAAGCTGTTTGGCTTGAATCGGGTGCAATGGTACCTCCTTTCTCACTCCTTACTTTACCTTTTAGCAGATGTAACACCTATAAACAACCTATTGAGTTTTATTAGATGGTCTGAAGGTAATTCCCAAGTATCAAAATACTTCAGTGTTTAATTCGATTCATATGCTCCTGAAATTTTGCTTGGGCCTTATTTTACCTAACTTCGGCCATATTTAATGGCCAATTCTTTTCATTAAATCTAGGTCATGTGATCACTGCGGCTCCAATCAAATATATATATTCTTGTGAACCCATTTAAGCAGGAGGTTCAATATATATTTTTTTCAGTTAAATACAAAAACTCTTCCTCCTCCGCTGGCTCTTCTCGAGGAAATTGAAATCGTAAATCCTCTGGATTTGATTTCCCTTATTGATTCTCCATCTCATACTCATAATTCCCCATCTTCGACCAAAGCTGTCCGATTATTCCCCCCATATTGACCAACTTAAAGATAGATACCAGTGGGATGTGTTCCTTTATTACCCTGAAATTCCGTCCATAAACGAATTAAATGATACATCTCCATTACTCAAACGATTTCTAACCTATCTAACGGAGTAATAAGATAGTTATACCCTGTTTGTAAAAGAGTTCTATCTGAAAAAATTATTATTCCATCAAGCCCATCTTTCTTCGGTTTAAATATGGTAAAAATAAATTAAACGGAAGCATCTGTAATAATGGTAAACTCTTGTGAAAAGTCTGGTTATTTTAAAATAGAGGCAGAGATTACGCTTTTTCACAAAATTTCAAAATCCTTCTCTTATTCCGATCCCCACTTAAAATTTTTCCCTTTTAGCTAGCTTCTTCAAAGGTCCTCTTTAACCCAAAATGTTTTGAATAAAATTTCGATAGTAAGCGATCATACCAAAAAAAATTTACACCCCCTTCACATCCGTTGGAGCAGAATTTTTTTCAATTATGACCACTTTATCAGGGTATTCTTCCACTCCTCTCCCACTCAACATATGGCTAATACATTTAATTAAATGTGTACCCAGCGTACATTTCCTTAAGTTTACTTTTAGTAAATGCTCTTAAAGTATCGAAAACACCTCCTTCGGTAACTCAATATGCTTGCGCAAAGTTTTACTATAGACGATAATGTCTTCTATAAAAATCTGTATACCCTTCCTGATTAACTTGCTAAACAGCTTTTCAATTGTTCTTTTGAAAATGGCTGGGTCATTAGTAAGTCCAAAAGGTATTACTTTAAACCGATAAAGGCCTAAAAAAAAGTCTGGTGAAAACTCCGTCTTCTTTTGAGCATCAGGTGACATAGTTATTCCCTAGCAACCACTTAACGCATCCAAGGAAGTGAAATAGCGTGACCTTCAAGAAGGGACAACAGTTAATCAATATTGGGAAGGGTGTAATAGTTTTTCTTAGTAATATCTTCTAGTTTTTTGAATCCAACGTAAATCCTCTTCTTACCATCCCTCTTTTGCACCACCACTAATCGAAAAAAATAAGGGCTTTCAGACTGCACTATAATTCCCTGCTCCTTCATTTCCTCTAGCTTGACATCCACTTTATTTTTCAGGCTATGGGCTAAGCTGTAAGGCTTCTGTTTAATCGGCTGGGAATTCAGCAATTCAAAATTACACATATCCGCCTTAGTTGCTTCTAATTCCTATAAAATTTCATCGAAAACTCCACTAAATTCGCCCATAATTTCCCTTAGTTCCTCTTGTTTTGTTTTAAAAAAATCTCCAATGACCCCTTTCTATAAACTCTAGTGGAGATGATAGATACAAAATTTTACATCGATATATTTATCATTAGGGATCTGAGGTATAGAGGGGAGGTCCTCTTCATTCACTTTACCCCCCTAATTAAAAAAAAACCTTTATCGAACTTATTGGATACCTATAGCGATGCCAAAAAATACATCTAAGGAGAAAAATTCTTCCCTACTTCTGTTCTTTATCACGTAAAATGAAAAGACACTAAAAAATCTCCAAAATCCAACTTAATATTACGATTTGGAAAGTAATAAAATTTTTATTAAAATATATACAAAAGTTTATTTATAAAACTAAGGAATAACAACATTGATCGAATTTTTGTTCAAGAAGAACCCAATTTGATTCTTTTTATAGCTTTTATGGTTAAACAATGTATCTATAAATACATTTTTTAATTCAAGTAGGTTTAAGACATATCAATTTGTCTTAAACCTTAACACTTAACTTTCTTCAAAAAAAAATTTCTCTAGATGATCGCCCCTCGCTGGGCAAATAAGCTGCGGATTTGGTACACACGGCCCCAAATTTGAATTTTCCGCAATATAATTATTCATCATATTTACTCCAGCGCTATTTTTTAGCTGAATCAATAACTGATATTTTTTAATAACAGAACTTAATTTTACCTCTAATGAATTAGCGGGAACTATGTTGGTAAAGTGATTAAGTTGCGTTATATTAAAATTATTATCTACTATATAATCTACATTCATAAAATCCGGGTCTCTTATTCTCCAGTTGGAGTTAAAGTTGGGATTTGGGTTATGGCTATTTTTTTTTGTCTTCCGTTACACTTCGGTCAAATATAGTTTTTACACTTTTCTCTGCTCATAAATTACAATATTTCGTAATATTCTTTTTCCGGATACAGTTGAACATTACCCGTTGAAGAAAATATTCACTGTATGATTTTTTCAAATTTTGGCGGTTGGTAAAAGCCTTTACTTTGGGGGACTTTTTTTACCTTAGATTTCTGGATGCTGTTAGTCCCCATGTTCAAAAAATTCTTCTTAATATCAGCTAGTACTTTCCTATAATTCATATCCGCTAAGAAGTAAAAAAGATCCGAAGTACTAAAACAAATAATTGTATAAGGATTAGATCCTTATTCCCGGGTATAAGATTCTTGTACACACGTATAAATATTTCATTTTCACAATATCTATATATCTTTTTAAACCTTAAAACTAAAAGATGAGTATTATTAGCATCTCATGAATACAGGTTCAAAAGCTCAAACTCCTCTTCCACTTTCGTGGTCCTTTCTGGATAATAAAACTTATAAATTTTTTTTTAGTACTTCAACATCGATAAACAATCTTGTTTTCCCTGTTATTCCTACCAAGAGCATCACCATCTAAATAAACTCCGATAAGATCCAAGGTCTCTTTCTCATTCGTCTTCCTCAGAAAAGAATCAAAGTAACTAATACAAATCTGCAAAAAAGCGGAGGAATCACCATTCCAGCTATCTTTGAACCTTTCAGGAGGTACACCCTAATTAGCATCCATCCAAATCAAATTAGAAGATACTAATCCAGATTCTTTAGATTTTACTGCTCTTGTGCATTCAAAGAAGTCTTTTGGAGTACCAGAATTAACTCTATAACACCTAGTATATAAAGATTCTTGGTCCTTCTATCTCACCAAAGCTTCTTAGTCTCCTTCAACCTCTTTCCTAAGGTTGAAGACACATTAAACCAGTCCACTATCCTTCAGACCAGAAAATGTTTTTTATCAGCCAGAAATAATCATTTCAGAAGCGGATTATCTATACCAGTTAGACTGTTATATATCCCCGCTTTAAAATTTTTGCCGTTCAGCCAAGGTGAGGTAACACTGAATGAATTTTCTCCAATGCACATATCACCCTCACCCATCATATATTTGAAGAAGAGATTGATCCGTAGCTCATCTTATCATAAATTCTCCTATTTATTTCTTTGATTACAGCTACAAGTGTTCTTACAGCCTAACTGGCAAAAATAAAAGGTGAAAACCATACTGAGGAATTTTAACCGGAATTTAACGGAATTAATGGTAAAAAATATATAATATCCTACATAAATCGTTCTCCGGCCAAGTTTAACGATGGTTTCAAGTAATAATCTAGATCAGAGACATATGCAGATATCAATACTGAGGTGTCACTTTCACCATCTCTATATTCTGCTGCTTCTCTACAAGCGAAAATTTCTGGGATAAGTCAATAATTTTAAGCACTGAAGACGATAAATTCGTGCTTACACAATACCATGTTCTTATAAATATGTGATTAGTTCGAAAACTGAAAAAAATTCAAATGCTTTAACTGCCGAAACTTTACCGGCGGGTAATGATCCCAAAAGACCAATAATACTAAAATAAAAACTAAATTTAACAGATACTGGCAAATTTCAACCGAACAACATAATAAAAAATAAAAAAATTCAAAATAATATAAAAAATATATAGCTAAACTGAATATATTAATATCACTAAATACAAAATTGAATATTGCTAAGAATTTTGGACATTTTAAAATTCTTAAATCTGCCTAGGATGAAAATTTTTTCCTAAAAATTTACAAAAAATACAAAAAAATGAGTTGGACCAATATCAGTTATTATCCAAGCACCAAAGCAGCGTGACAAGGAATCGCTTTTTTACAGTTGGTCAAACTATAATAGCTATTAATTTTGACTTCCATAGAACTTATTAACGCGGCTAACAAAAAATTTGAGCAAATAAAATAAATATCTAAACTATGAAGCCACTCTAATTAACAAAGAAATTAGGATTCAGGACTTACAACACTGTCATCGAAACTTTTATTTCCAATAAAACTAAAATTAGTTTTTTCTGGCAGGAAAACTGATAATTCCCTCTGTCTAAAAAAACGGTGTATTAAATCATAAAAATCAGTGGTATATTTTTAAAGCACAAGTTATAAATTATTCTATCATTAATATTATCATACACATTAAACTAGTAGCCAAAAGTAGATCAGATTATCGAAACATTCAGAAACAGGTACTCGGTACCTAAATAAGAGATTAAAAATAAAGAGTTTATTTTAATTATATTCACATCCAAATATTTAGTGTGAACACAATAGAATTTTAAAATTATACATTGATGAGCCTTTTTTCCTTAATTAATAGTATATTAAATCCAAATTTCTACAGGTAGTTTTCATGGGAAATCTTAGAGGTTGAAACAAGGCTATTTATCAAAATAAAAACGGACATACCACAAATAATATCCATTTTAGACAGATTGTGCAATACTCAATAATTTTATAGTCAAAAATTTTCAAATGTGGCGTAAATATTATTAGAGATATAAGGATTCTTGTGTGCTAAACATAAAAATTATTTTTGAAACTATAAATACGAGATTTAATGGAGTTATAAAATTGGTAATGGTAACGCCTAAGGAGAAGCGCGCTGTTAATATGATTTAATCTCCTAAATATATAAGCAAAAATCTTAATCCAATAATATTTTTAGTAATTTTATATATGATATTCAAGGATAAGATTGCTACAAGCTTGTGTTTAATTCCTCATTAAAAAATAATATTATTTTTTCAACTGAATATTTATATTTATTAAACGATAATACAACGTGTTATAATCATAAAAAATAACAATGGAATTTAATTCACAATCAGAGTTGATATAAGGGCCTCCAAATGATATTCCATAGGAAAATATTATCATTGAGATATTGCGGAAATTTAGGAGATCCGATCGAAAACATAATATTTCATTAATTTTGTTCAAATCATGAAATAAATTTAATCTTATTACAGACTGTATCTTATTACATAGTCAAAAATGACTGAATTTTGTTCAATTCTTATCAAATTGATATAAAAACCCCTAAAGTATAATTTAAGATTGATTAATGTTATATGAAGGAACTTTCATATTAAATAACATCAAGTTTTTCTCGTTTAACTTTGAAAAATATGATAAAGATCACATATTTAAATCTATCTGAATATATATATATATATATCACTTATTTAAAAAGTTTAAAATGGTCTTTGAAAGATTTGCTGCATTAAAAAATGAAAGATCGTAAAAAAATTCATATAAAATTATGCATATAATATCTATTAATCTTAAAAATTCTGCGATTTAATTAAATTTTTATATTAAAGTTCCAATTTAAAATTTATCTGAAGCTTTATTTTCCCAAATAAAATATGATATAAATCTAATAACTTATTTTATTAATACCACAAAATTAGATGCCACCCAATAAAAGCTCAAAAAAATTAGTAGATGAAAAGACTATTAAAGGATTATTTGGCGTAAATAAATTAATTCAATTAAAATTTTATAAAAAAATACAAGATGGGTCTTCATTCTATAATTTAAGGTTATATTAATATAAAAAGTATAATAAGATACTAAACCCCACTATTTAAAAGACGAAAAAATATTTCGTTTTTTCTTTTGAATTTTTTTTATATTTAGCTTCCGGAAAAATTATTGATTAAAATTTTCGCTGATAATGAAGCCTATTCGTAACAGAAAAATCATTCGAAGCGTGGGTTTCTTCAAATCTTATTCCTCATACCACTTATTTAATAAAAGAAAACGCGTAATAACCTTATAGTGGTCTAATTTTGGAGCGAAAAATGCTTATTATCAAGTTCTGTGAAATAAAAACTATCCCCGATATAAAAAAGACTAAAAAATCGATAACTTTAATAAATTGTATTTTATTAATATTAATATTATTTTTTAAATATATATATATGTATATTCAATAAAATCTAGTTAATTTTAAAGTCTGGAATTTTTTAGAATGATAATAATCTTAAGGTATCATAATTTTCAAAAAAGATTTATATTTCATTAAATCTAGTTATTTTTATGCAAGTTAAATTTATCAGGAAAAAATATCAAAACATTTAGAAAAATGAAAATAAAATTATAAAATTATAAAGGTTTAATCTTTTAAACTAACTGGATTAACATCCCATTTTGGTGAATATTTGAATATATATATATAAACTAATAGTAATTAAATATTGTATTTTTTGTATATTTCAAAGGGGTTTTTTGATTTTTATTGGCATCATTCAATAGGATGGCATCTATCGATGATAAATAAAAAAAAAGATGAAATATTTCCTGTGGTTTTTATAACTATAAAAATTATTTAGTTAAATTAAAAAATAATACATCATAACTCAATAAAAATAATTTTGAGGATTACATATAGATTTTAGATAAAAAAAGAATATTGAGAACTGGGATTTCAAAGAAATCTAACCTAAGGTTATTATCATCTTTTTCTCTGTGTTCTCCTGCAGTTTTTTTCTGCCTATTATCGTAATGCTTATAATCCGTTTGAGTTAATTCAATTTTGGATATCGGTAAAGTGCTCGTACTCTTTTTCTTTTGAAAAAGTTATAAAAACTAAAAAATATTTGTTTGAAGTGTGTTAAAGTCGGATTTACAAATATAAATTATTTTTTTTACAAAATATTTCTATGTTATAATCGAATGTATCAAAATGTAAAATTTTGAATTTTTTTGATAATTTTTGTAAAAACTTACTTTATCGCAAAAATTCTGAAATTTGGGATTATTTCTTCCTGAACTATAAACATATAATGTAAATAAAAAGGTTTTATTTTTTAAATTGTGATTTTACTATAGTTTTTTTATTATTTTGTAGTAAAGGATATAATATAAATCTGATCCCTTAGCAATTTTCAATGATTTTTTAAAAAATACATTATGTGTTAGGATTTACCCAACTGATATATATCTTTTACAGTCTTCATTTACATTTCTAAAGAATGTTATTAGTGATGGGAAAAACCAACTATTTAACCAATACCAATTGCTATAACTTTTTAAATAAAGAATCTCTTGTATTGATTATAAAATCACTCAATGCATCTAGATGTCTCCATTTCATAAAAAACTGTTCCTTTGATTTGTTAAATATTTAGAAAATTGGTATTAGCTGCATGCTACATAGATAATTATAAATAATTTGCTTGATTTTATCATTATTAAGATTCCATATTATTTTTCTAAAATTTTTCACCATATGAAACCAGCAATTAGTTGTTAAATTTATTGATACAAAAAAAAAAATTCTGCATTATTTGCCGTTATTTTTGAGACTGAAATTAATTTTTTTATATTCCAGGATAAATTATTGGACTATATTTCATTTTTTAAAATATCAAATATCGGAAGATAATAATGTTAGTTGTCATTACTGACAATTTATATCGATGCTGGAATATATTTTTGAATCATATCCGTAAAAACAGCTACCATACTAATATAAACACAATAGAAAAGCTTGAAGATGAATCTTATAAAGATTTATAGAAGTTAATTATTCGATTTTTTGAAGTTATTTTACCTCTTAATTTATTTATATTAAAAAAATAGTCGGAAATATGTGATTTCTCAGTTCCATTATTTTTTTTAAAAAAATTATAAGCTTCAACGAATAAATCTGTAGTTTTATGATTAGCTTTATAATTTTTTTCTTTTAATTTAATGTATAATGAATTTTATCTATTTTTAATTTCCCATCCTTCTCCAATCTCCTCTTTATCATTGTATACTTGATTCCAAGCTGATGCACTTATAAAAAATTTTCTTTTGAAGCTTATTTCTCCAACTTAAAAACACCCAGTTCAGTTATTATTGGTTTGATATGTTGTAATTCAACCATCATAGAACTGACCCACTCATATCTTAAATAGGCAAAAAAAAATGGAGCTTTTACAGTATTAAGTTGTATTTTTATGATAATTTAGATATTTTGAGCATTCTACAGTCCAAAACTGAATTTAACTCACATATTTAACATTTCCTATGAAATATCAATCGATTATTCTCCCCCTTCATATCTTTTAATAATTTTAACTAATTTAAATTTAACTAAAATTAAATTAAATTTTTGTAGTAATATTATAGATATGATTAGCTAAAGAGTCTAAAAACAGAAAAAACCTGCACTCTGTTATAATATATATCACTTTAAGCTTAAATTTAAGATTCATGAAAATTTAGAAAAAATGATAAAAGTGCTTTAAACCGGTTTGATATAGATTATATTATAGCATCAATTTACAGTATTTGCGACTTTTTTTTTTTGTTTTAAAATGCTTGTAGATTTACCAGCAATTGTTTTAATTTGCGTCATTAAAAACAATAGTGCCTAAAGTTTTATAAAAACATCATTGGTACAAAAAATTTGAATTTTATTTACAAAAAATAACGTAAAATTAATTTTTATTTTCCTTCTTTAAAAACAAGGTAATTTTCAAATTGGTATTATAATAAAAATACACCAATTTATTTTAATATCGCTTAAATTTATTTAAAAAAAATTATATTAAGAAAAATCATACTAATTTCCCTAAACCAATACAATATTGATTTTACACAGGGGATAATTTTTCCAATAAATTTATTGAAAATATGTTAATAGTTCTTTTCAAAATTTAAGCCATAAAATCAATTCTTATTTTTTTTAGATTATTCCAAATATACAGAGGTTAAATTTTAAAAGCAAAAAAGATAATTGTATTTAATAAAACCAAAGAAATTAGCTTTATATAATATATATAAGAATAAATATAAAAAGCCATTATTTTTTGGTAATGTAAAGCTACAGACCCTTTATCCATTCATATCATCATAACTATGAAAAATGGGATAGTTCGAAATTTCCAATATCAAAATTTTAAAAGTACAATTACAAATGCAAAACGGGGTGTAATTTATTAAATTCAATATCGAAAATCGAGTTTTAGAATGAGCTAGATAAATCTCTTTAGGAGGTATTTGTGATTACTCCAAACACTTATAAACATAATAACTTAGCCGCTAAATGTTAATTATTAGCAAATAATATGCTATATCTGGTCTGATTTATTATAAAGAAAAAAAAAACATTACCATTTCAGCAAGTATCATTAAAAAAAATATAGATTTCAGCTAATAAAAATATTATTTAACAAAAACAAGCTAAATATGGATAAAAAAATTTTTTCCATTGTTAAAGTATAAAATAATATTTCATTAGACAAAATATGCCTATTAAAATTAGACAGTAAGACTTGGGAGTTGGAATGAGTATGGGTGAAAGTCTAGAGAGGGGGTAAGGGTGGGAAATGAGGGATATGAAAAGAACTAAAAAAAAAAAAAAGAGAGTAGGGGAGTTCGAGAGTAAACAAGTGTGAGAGGGGATGGTAGGGCCAGGATTTTTGTTGAGTTGAAAGGTTGGGTAGAAATCGTTTGCTATATTTTATAGTTCATTTTAACTATTACTTTTAATTTTATTCCAAAATTCGTAAAGTGAAGTGGTTTCAACCGATTATTTAATTAATTTGATTATAAAATCGAATCCATCATTAGTATTTAAGCATAGTATTGTATTTTCAGTCCAAAAAATAAATATGAAACACAGGGGTAATCTGTTTGTATTCAAATAATTATTTGTTCAATAATTAATATATTTTTAGTAAATTTCTTGGAAAAATTA